>JAZEWU010000023.1:3696979-3710252 GCA_036362915.1 Geotria australis | reverse complement strand
ACCCACCTCCCCATAACCCACCCACCTGCCTCCCGTCTCCCGCCGCTTGCAGAAAACCAAGAGGGACGTCAACAACTTCGACCAGGACTTCACTCGCGAGGAGCCTCTGCTCACGCCGGTGGACAGCAGCGTCGTGAAGCAGATCAACCAGGACGAGTTCCGCGGCTTCTCCTTTTCGGAGGACGACCCGCAGTGACGGCCCGGTCCCACGCCCGCCCGCTCGCTGCCCCCTCGCGCCCACGTGTGAGGAGGCACCCGCTCGCTGACGGACACGAAGACGTTGATATTTTATTTATTTGGGGGAAGGAAACAAAACGAACGAAAGTTACCGGGAATCGACAGACGGCCCCGTCGCGCCGACCGTTCGACCGTGTTGTCGACGGACTTTAACCGGCTCGCGAGCGCCGCTCGAGTTGCGGGTGGTCGTTGTTATTTCGCGATCACAGTCCGTGTCGATTCCCGGTGAATTTCTGGCTCGCTATAAAAGTAATATTGCTGATGCAGCGACAAAGAATACTGATTATTTATTCTTTATTCCCGTCTGTAGACCGGTAGCGTCTGCCCTTGCACGTAAAAAAAAAAACAACTAAGGCTGTGTTACTGATGTGTGCGTGACTCGGACGCTCCGTTGTGCTTCGAGTGAAACATTTCAACTAGGCGTTTTTTTGTTTTTTCCGAATAGTTATTTTTAATTGTATCATGTTCGTAGCAAGCGATCGCTTCCTCCGGCGAACCGTAACCCCTGGCGGTTTTCCATATAAGATTGGCTGCGCAACGCAACGCCGGGGCGCATCTCGCTGTAAAACCGATGAACGGGACATTTAACTATTTAAAATATTTATGCGATTTTATGTTACGACACTCGCCCCCGGCCTCCCGCCTTTCAGAAAGCAGGACGCTTGACCCTGAAGTAGAATGTGTGGTTGCCTACCGTGATCAAGGGGGTGGTTACACTGTATTAGAAAAGCCATTTTACACTCCTCGTTATTTTCTTCTAGGTAGCCTTCCAGGGCCCGGTAGCGTTGTGTTACAGTGTAGATTGTAGTTAGAAGAACGGAGGTGGCGGGTGAGGGGGGGGGGCGCGCGCTATTTTAAAATCTCCCACTGCCATGCCTTTACCTCCACCCGATATTAACTCCGCACACGAGCGCGCACCACTTTTGTTTCCTCGCTTTAGCGCGTTAGCTCGAACGAGACGTTTTTGAAAGAGAAAAACAAATATTGCTTTCCCCGGCTGTTATTTCGGGGTAGCCGTGTCGGGTGTTCCTTCAGTCTGTTTCGCGACGTTTCGCCTCCCGCGCTGGAGGCGTTATCAGGCATCGCGCGAAGGAGACAGCGGGAACACTCGACACGGCTATTCGCAAAGGGCAGCTGTGGAGAGCGATTCTCAAACACCGAGCCGTGACAAACCTACATCAGTACAAAAAAAAAGATGCACCGAGGGTTTCTGATGAAGTGAATTAGGACGATTGGCAGCAGTAGTATTGCATGTTCTCCCCATTCCGTGTGGGTTTTCACCAGGCACTCCTGTTTCCTCCCACAGTCCAAAGACATGCTGCTGCATAGGTTAATTGGCTTGCTGACTAAATTGCCCCCCGGTGCCCTGTGATGGACTGGCGTCCCGTCCTGGGTCTAGCCCTGCCTTGCGCCCTGTGTTTGCCGGGATAGGCTGCGGCTCACCGCAACCCTGTACAGGATTAAGCGGTTTATGACAATGAATGAATGATTGACAGCAGTATTTTTCTTACCGCGTCTGCTCAACCACTGACTGTTTTTGCACGCAGTCGATTACGCACGTTGAAAAAAAATCTAATGGGAAAATCTCCGCAGAAATTCCACATTTTGCCCCTCCGAGTTGTACGCAGAGGGAAGGTTATATAGCCGTTGCGGGTTTTTTTTTTAAAATAATATTTAAGAATAATGCTTCCTTATAGAGGACTTAGTCGACACTTGAGTAAAAAAAATCTAAGTTTTTGTTTCGTACGTTACTTGTTGCGCTTGGGAATCGTGTGTTTTTTTCGTGGCGCGTCGGTTGTCAGGCTTGCCTTGAGACGATGGGCCGTGGTAAGTGGCGCACGATGGTAATCGCTCCGTGGGTTATGTAACTGTGACGCGCAACATACCTGTCGCTCGCAGACAGACAGGCCAGAGAGACGAGCGTGTGGGCTCTTGAGGAGCGTGTTGAGTGTTGATGTCTGGCCACTGACATGACTCGTGGTTGCACCAGCCGCTTGCTTCAGGCCAGAAAACCCACGGTGTTTTAGACCCCGGAATGTGCTCGGTTCCAAAATCTGTGCGTCGCAAGGGGTAGTGCGAACGGCACGAGAACCACTCAACAGTGAATTCCGATTCTCTTTTGAGATTAAATGTCACCACAGTTACAGTATTCACTCACGTACACACACACACGCATAGTGGTGTGTGTGTGTTCGTGATATTTGAAACGCGCCTTTTGACCTATTGACATTCTCATTATTATTTGTACATACACCATCAATCCACTGCTGGATTATAGAGCCTCCACGCAGCCTGTGGGTCGTGTGCGTTATTTGGCCTATTTCCCACTGCTCAGCCAAGGTTGGTAAATACGGGAAGCATAGACAGTGGAGCATGGTACAGGACAACTATTGAGTTTGCCGCACCGCCCTCTGCTGCCCACAATGTGGCCACACAGCAGCCTGTGACACCTGTTGCCTGCACGGTGGTCACCCATCCGAGCACTAACCAGACTCAACCCTCCTTAGCTGCGCTAATCTGGTGAAAGCGGGTGCATTCCAGGCAATTTTTTTATCACAGGCTCAAGTTATCTAAACGTTTGCATTTTTCAACAACTGCAACGAAATAATATCGATAACAAACGTGAGGCCGCGCGTGTTAACACGCAACCCAAGTCTTAAAAGGACTCCTGTGTTCGTAGACGTTTCTGTTGCTGACCGACATTTCCTGCCAATATGCACACTTGCACTGACCACGTGATTTATTCCACTGTGAGCTAGGCGATTAGGATAAGACTTCGCAAACCCGCACGTTAACCGTTCTGTGCAATACGCTGTCAATTTCTTGGCCGGATTGTCTCCGCGGCGGTGTCGGTGCGTCGCGACAGTTGTCGGTGCCGACGTTCGAGTGTCTTGAAGGAAACGAGACCGCCCCTTGCCAGTGATCGCCGCAGGTCTCTCCGACGCAACGGAGGCGTTGTATCGCACGATCGGATCACCTTCACCACTCCCGTGTTTCTACCGCGCATTTACAATAATAATAACTTATAAAGCGCTTTTCGCGCCCCGAAGGTCGCAAGGTCTTGTGTTACACGGTGGGATCGCCTTCCCTGCTTCACGTTACTACCGCGCGTTAATAACGATAATGATAAACGCCTTCGGCCCCGAAAGGTCGCGAGGCGCCCCTTACGAAGCGTCGACAGTTTTGCTCCCGGCGCGAAATCCGCAACGTTGCGGCAGACACCTGCCACCCGATCACTCCTCCGGCCGCCGCGTCTGTTTACGGAATTAAAACTCCCGTTCGTTCGTAATACGATTCGGGATTTTTTTTTTCTTTTTTTTCCTTCCTACGAGGGGTCAACGTATTTACACGGGCACCGAGGTGGAAAAAGAAATATTAATAACGTTAATCGCGGACGGCTCGGACAACGAGGCTCTTTGTTCGCGTTAGAATTAATATCGCTCGGCTCGGGTAGCGGCGAGCTGCGGGGGTTCCACACGCGGAAAAGAACGAAATCCGTTTTGTGTGTCCGTGTAGATTAGACAGGTCTTATGAGAGGTCTTATCCAGGGTGCGTGATTAGTGCCCCCCCCGTTATATTTATTTTTTTGTTACAACCGATAACAAACACTCCGTCGTCAGTGAATTTAGACTGTATCGTGTGCTCCTCGCCGTGGCGGCTGCGGCTGCGTCATCGCCACCGCCATAGTTGCGGAGTGACCGTGCCGTGTTGTTGGCGTTTAAAACGTCCAAGAACCACGAGACTCTAAAATCAAAATCAAGCAATCAAGCGACTTACAGAATGTTCCGTTAACCTTTGACGTGTTTTTCTTTAATTTTCAGTACGCGTACACGAATATACACACACACACGTGTATAAACATTGAGTCATAGCCTTGTACCGGTTGTTCAAACCACGGGCACGGTTGGTATAACTGACCCGACACAGCATACACAGTGTGAGTGTGTACATATGGAATAATCTGAAAGAGGGTGAAAATACTTGACAAGCCTTGTCTTTAACTCTGCCTTGTAACTGAGAAATGTATCGGCCAGTCAAACGTTGCTATATATTTTCAGTTATAAGCGTTACTAGTGATAATAGCAACAGTGGGAATGGACCTAATCTTCCGGTTACACACCACTGCACGGAGCAGTTGCTCAAAGCAAGACTGAACCCATAAAACAAACAGCCCTTAACAGCCACTCACCTAGGCTGGGTGTCCCGTGCTGTCCCACTTAACTTGAATTGTAATTCCTCGTTGGTGTTTAACAAAGACACTCCAGAGTCAACGCAGGGTCACCCACCCCAGGTGGGCCAACCTGAGTGTGTAGCTGCAAGATTAAGAGGCGTTTTTTGGTTCGCGTCTTAATTTTAACTGAGCTTTCTTGCGGTGTGCGCTTGCCATCTGTTTTGTACAGAAATCACGACGCGGCGCATTCCCTCTTCGGCAGGATTCGCGAGAAATGTATCCAGGCGGGCTTTCATCGTGAGAGTGCGTGCGTGTGCATGGCTGGCTTCGAGCCACTTTCACAGATTATCTACTATTGTACCAATAACGCATGCGTATATATGTGCCTACATTCTGGCACACGACGTGTGTGTGTGTGTGTACACGTGCGTGACGCACGTACGGATAGCACAGATGCAACTCTCCGAAAAAGCAAATCGTTCGCGTCGAGATGTCCCTACGCTGTCTTGCGGGAGTTTGATTCTTAATTAATAAGAAAAAAAATACATGTAAGAGTTACCGTCAAATGCACCGCTGTAGCGCTGTTGACATCGATTGAAATGGATGGTGTGAGAAAGTGTGCGACAGCGTAGCGTGCCGTGTTGACGCACGCCAACGTAACGATTAACCCTCTCGTGGCCAAATTATTAAAAATACATTCTGGCTATATTTTAGGAGTTGAAGGAACGACCCCCCCCCCCACTTTCCCACATATGCATCGACGTTCCGTAATTTCAAAGCAGTCGCTGATATATATTGTGCACCGCAGCGATGCCCAACGTAAGGACACGGCACACGGGAGGGTTAAAGCCGTTTGTTTTGATCTTATTAACAGAGCTACGCATTCGTATCGGACGCACAGCCTAGATAGATATTTATGTGCGAGACGAGAGATGTTTTTCGGTGTATTTTTCTGTTGTTGTTCGGTCGCGCAACAACACGAGAGGCAGTGTTCACGACAGACGTGCGGCTTGCGTTGTCGCGTGTAAAACAACGGTCTTCGTAGTTGCGTAGACTCGGCTTGGCGTCTTCGTCCACGCGGAGTCCACTCGCTCTGACGTCCACACAACACAGAGCTCCAAGTCTTCTCTTACCACGCACACTATTTGCGACGTTAAGCATGCATTTACTAAAGGACCTCTCGGTGCTGTATATTGACTATGTAACCGTCGCCTCCGTTGTCAGTATTGTAATATCTTAATGCAGTGTTCCCTCGACATTTCTCTTTAGCGGCCCCCGATCCCTTTGCCTCTATCCCCACCCCAAAGAAAAAGGATGTGCGTCACCCGCCTTGTTATTAATGGTAAACAATCAAATTCACGTATAGCTGTGTATCATATAATTACATAATATATGCATAATGACACGTGTTTGAAGTCGCTGCGTCGAGTGAAATATATATATAATTTTAATTTCCTCCGTGTCTCTTTGGCTTTAAAAAAAAAAAAATCTAATGTGTGTTGTACAGTTCTTCCTCGACTCTCCCCATAATTAAGGTCGACTCCCGTGCAGGTGTGTATTGAATATGTGTGAACATAAACAGCGTTTTGCCGCCGTGTAATGTGTTCCATGTATACTTACTGTGACTGTTCAATAAATGTCCTTTGCAAAACGGGGGTGGTCAAACCTTGACTGTTTCCCTCTGTGCATGAGTGTATGGTTGTGTGTTGGGCAGGGGGGGGGTGGTAGCTCAGTGAGTAGCGCGCTGGGATACAAACCTGGCGAACCAAGTTCGATTCCCGCTCACGGCCAACAATGGTGACGATTGTTTTTAACAGGTCCAACCACCTGTGAATGTGGATAAGCAGACCATACTATGGACCACTGCCTTGTCTGCGCTCTACTACCCGACCTCTACAGCTCAAAAGACCTTGCAGAGTTCAATAACAATGCAAAGAACCGTGTAAAGAAAAATGGGGAAACTGTCATATAACCATCACGCTTCGAAGAATCGAAAAGAAGAATATCTACCACAGCGAGTCCCACCCGTCTCCGGCAGCACTCCGGGATAAAAAAATATATCAGTGAGACATTAAACCCCGCAGAGGTGTGTCACATTACCGCGGCGCAGAATACACACCGAGCTGCGGGATGAACACGGCACACTCTGTGCAACATTACTGCCGGCTGTGCAGCCGCCACCGTTCTCCATTACGCGTCTGCAAATGCACAGCAACAGCAGCCGTTGTTGTTGCGTCAATTCAGGGGCGTTCGACAGAGGCGAACATCATATTCCACAAACACCTCTGTCCCCATGGCTACAGTCGAGTCGTTTTCCGCATTCCCTTTGCAGTCGTCCACGCGGCCGCAGAGAAGCAAATCCATTTGGAAAGTGGATTCTGGCCCGAGTGCTGAGTGCCGAATGGCCGGCTCGGGAAATGTTGCTTCTTCTCAGATTTGTAAACCGCAAAAAGAACGACACGCGTACGCAACAGCACGGTGTGTTGCTCTATAACGATATACATTCTAGACTGCGAAATGAATGTATGGCATTTACTGTAGATAGTGCCTTTTGCCCAGAGGATCTACGGCGCTGCCAGAAAGCGAAGAGAGGTACAGGGAAGGCAGCAACGTGGTCAGCCGGCGCCAACCCGCCAGACACTGCGTCCTTAATATTAAAAAACCCTCTTTAATGATTTGGCCGCTAACATCATAATATATAGGAAGCAGTGTGTGGCAATATGGCGCCGGCAACACCGCCTGGCTGCCTCCTCCGCCTCTCTGCGTTTTCCTCGCTACGCCCCTGAGTCGTTCTCTCGTCGAATGAGTACCTTCGACAGTGAATGAATATGTGCGCGTTATAAATGTAAAATTATTATTATGGTATCTGTCAATGAATTAATGAGTGTGTTTTCGTTGTGGGAGGAAACCCATGCAGATCAGATAGAGAACACAAACTCCGCACACAGGCGCCTGAGGCGGGAGTCGAACCGCCTCGGGCAGGACCTTTCTGAAAGTGCGCAAAACTAGTGTAATAATGTAGGTGTTCACGGCTCGATGTCTGATACTTGCTCTCCAGAGCTGTTTTTCAGGATAGCCGTGTCGAGTGTTCCTTCTCTCTCCTTTTGCGACGTTAGCTTGACGATGCCTTGAACGTGGGAGGCAGAGCGTTGCGAAGGAAAGAGAAGGAGCAACACTCGACACGGCTATCCCGAAATAACAGCTATGGAGAGTAATTCTCTCTCGCACAAGCCAGTATCAATATGATTTTACATCCAGAGTACTGCCCGTTATGTTAATCCACTGCTGGATAAATGCCTACCCATACCGTGCAGGTCGTGCATAGTTATTTGACCATACTTCATCACGATGGACGCTGCGGCTGACGGAAGCAGGTATCACAGAACTAGTTTTGAGATTTCCATCAAATTACATTTTTGTTATCCACCCACGAGGGGGCTCACTTTCCTACAGACGAAAATGTTAATGAGTTTGAAAATCTGCCCGATATTATTCACGCGTCGCTCACCAACACGCGGCTCGGGCGCCTTTCTGTGTGGAGTTTGTGTTCTCCCCCTGTTTTGCATGGGTTTCCTCCGGGTTCTCCGGTTTCCTCCCACAACTTAAAAAAAACACTCATTAATTATTTGGCCGATAACATCATAATATATAGGAAGCAGTGTGTGGCAATATAGCGCCGGCAAAAGCGCCTGGCTGCCTCCTCCGCCACTGCACTTTCCTCGCGCCTCTGAGTCGTTCTCTCGTCGAATGAGTACCTTCGACAGAGAATGAATATGTGCACGTTATAAAATGTAAAATTCTAATTAGACCTGGTCTCACCAGTGTTAGCCGAGTGTTTCCGAAAGACAAACAGCACACGGCAAGGCAGATATCAATGCATTAGTTCGCTCGGGTGTGTTTTGTTCTTGTGCAGTTAATGTGTAACCGGCTTGAGACCCTCAACTCGCTACACCTGAGATTCCGGTTTGATTAGGGACAGTGGCTGGAATTGGAGGTTTTTAGCAAACTGCCGCTTATGTAAAATTAGTTTGATTCAAAACGATAACGAAGAGCCGCTTGAGATCAGACGTTAAGCTTTGCACAGGGTGGTCCAGATGTCTCGTGACCCCCCCCATTTAATTGACCCCTAACATTATTTTCCTCTGCTCATTCTTTTCTGTGTTAAAAAACTCATCTCATCCCATTATCAGAAACCGCTTAACCATTATTTTATTTCAGACGCGCGATACGAGTTCATATCCTACTGAAGAACGGCTTCTATTGAGCAGCGTGTGACCTCACTTCTTCTTCTTTGCGATTCTTCGAAGCACGATGGTCAGCCTCTGGACATTGTTGTCTTTCAGCTCGGCCTCGAAGTGTGACCTCACGAAAGATAACAAACCGGAAAGAACAAAAAAAACCTTTGAAATGTGCGTGTGTGTGAGGGGGGGGGGTCACAAGACATGTGGACCACCCTGTCGAGTAATAATAATATACTTTTGTAACGCGCGCATTTTCTCCGGGCGCGTTGCACCCGTTGATTCGGAGTCGCGGAGCCCTGCTCAGTCGGTTTGTTGTGAGTACTGTACTGTACTTGATTATAACCAGCCCACCAGGTGCCGAGGGCCCACCGAGGACCGCCCAGTTTACCACGAGCGCTCGGAAACTGATTTGTCAGGAGTTTCGCCGTCAGTCGTCAGATGTGGTGGTATTAATTCGCCCCGGGGAGGCAACGCGTGTCACGCGGGGGCGAGCAGAGCACGTGCTGGCAAGACCGAAGGTGTGGGGCTGAGATCCAGAGTCCGGACTCCGTTCTCAACAGCTGATCCTTTTGACGGATGGACGCGTGATGTTTATTAGTACGGTGGAAAAAAAAAATACCCGGCGAGCTTGCAAGCTCTTGACACGATTACCGCGACGCAACAAACACGCGCGTTTTCAAAAATAAATAAATAAATAAATATTATATAGATAAATATTACAAATTAACCAAGCAGAAATTAAAATACGCTTTTACACACAGCATTGGTTTTTAAAGGGTCTGAGAATTGCTCTCAAGAGCCGCTCTTTCGGGAGGGTCGTGTCGAGCGTTCCTCCTCTCACCTTCGCGACGTTTCGCCTCCCACGTTGGAGGCATCGTCAGGGCTTCTGACATCTGTAACCAACAGGGTGGTGCAGATGTCTTGTGACTCTATGGAATTGACCCTTAATTTTGTTTTTATATCGCTTTGCCTTTTCATTTCTGCTTTAAATAAGCCTTATTTGGGGGTCGAGGTAGAAGCGTTCACGTCGCGATCCCTGTCAGGTAGTACTTGGTGTTGCCTGCGAATTCTACCAAACACTTCGAGGCCGAGCTGAAAGACAACGATGTCCAGAGGCTGACCATCGTGCTTCGAACAATCGCAAAGAAGAAGACGACCTTTCAGTGTATTCGAAGCAGCCTTAATAATTTATTTTTTGTTGCTTTGGTTTTTATTGTTTTTTTCTTTCGTTGTTGGCATGCCGTCCTCTTTGCGGCCCTTGTGCGGCGCTTTGTGACTCTCGGGTGAGGGGCGCTCTATAAAATGCTATTATTATTATAAATGTTGAAGGGCTGTCTGCAACTAAAGAAGAACATGTTGCAATGGCACCGCGACCCTGTACAGGATTAAGCGGTTTCTGAAAATGAATGAATGAATGTTGCAATGGGAAACTGTCATAATGGTGGTCGCATTTGTGGAGCGCTTTTCACCCGGGGGTCGCAGGGCGCTGCGCAGGGCCGTGGAGAGAGCGGCATGTCAACAACGTCAAGACAGATTAACTGAGAGTCAAGCAATATCGATCATTTATAGGACATAGGACATAAAGACAGCAGAAAAAATATGACCATCACGCTTCGAAGAATCGAATCGAATTTGCGTTTTTATTAATCTCACATTGATCAAGTTAATACGTGTGTCATTTTGACATTGCTCACATTACACTACACATCCATTGGGTATAGAAAAAAATATTACATTTTAGAAAATGAAATGGGGGTCACAAGACGTCTGGACCTCTATTTACATGAACACATTAAAGGGTGTGGCGTATGTAGCGGCTACTAGTGGCTGCGGAGGACACGCAAACCGGTCGGATAAGACACAAAAAACAACATCGTACGATGGAGGTTGTCACGGCTCGATGTATGAGAATTGCTCTCCGTAGCTGTTGTTTCGGGATAGCCGTGTCGAGAGAGAGATTGAACACGGTGGCGCAGGGAGTAGCGCTGCCGCCTGACAGCAAGAAGTCCCCGGGTTCGATTCCAGGCTTGAGTGCCACCTTTTTTGTGCGGAGTTTGTATGTATTCCCCGTTTCTGCGTGGGTTTTCCCCAGGCACTCCGGTTTCCTCCCACCGTCCAAAGACACGCTGCTGCAGTTGCCTAGGCGAATAGGCCTGCTGAGTGAATTGCCCCCGGTGCCCTGCTATTATTATTTACAATTTCGCAGCTGCTCTTATCCGATAGACGGGCGTTTCATTCTGGGTCACAAAGCGCTGCACAAGGGCCGCGGAGAGAACGGCATGTCAACAACGACAGAAAAATAACAATTAATTAAAACCAAAGAAACAAAAAATAAATGTAGAATATACGAGGTATAAAAAAGGTCCAACATTTTTAATGATTAAGGCTGTTTCGAATGCACTGAAAGGTCGTGAAACTGGCAATCTGCCGTGCGCCCTGTGTCTGCCGGGATAGGCTGTGTGGCGCGGCCCCGCGACCCTGTACAGGATAGCAGCGACGTCTCGCCTCCCACGGTGGCAGTGAGCACGGTGAACAGACGAGGGGCGTGGGGGACTGAGGGGGTGAGAGGAGGAGGAGTCGAGGGGAAGAGGCGGGGGGTAGCGGGGAGGGAGGCAGAGGCGCGCCGCTGTGAGTGGAGGTGGCTACTGTGGGTGGGAGAGTCGAGAGCTGGGATTGACTCTATTGACGGGAGGAGGAGGCAAAGGAGGCGGAGTGACCATTCGGGCCGCGGCTTTCGGAACAAAACCGCTCCGCGCCTGCAACACCCTGTCAGTGCATTCCTCGGCAGTGTTCCTGAGATTGTAACTGACTCCGTCGCTCCGCGTCTCCAATCCCCACCTCGCGCGAACAACGTCTTCACCTATGTCAATTAATTGAGGCTAACGACGAGCAATTACCGAATCTGCAAGGCGCTTGTAATTAAACATCTACGTATTATATTACCTACATACAGAGAGACGCACACACACACACACACGGCATTGATATAGCCGTAAGCAGGATTGACCGGTGAGGTGAGGTGCGGTGCTAGCGAGTGTATACGGACTACTTGTCGCGGTAGATTGTCGCATCCGTGCGAGCTACGTACACCTGGCTACTTGCGTTACCGACAGCGCAGTCCGTGGAGACGCGAGGATACATACACACCGGCCGTGACCCGAGTCGAACGCGTCTCCCCAGCTCTCGTGCAAGTCGGAAGAAGAGCGGAGAGAGACATGGCTACGGTGGTTGAGAAGAAAAGGCAAGTGGCGTGATTGTGGTTGTCGTCATTGATGAGCTGTTAATGTTGTTGATGATGATGATGATGTTTCAACATCTTAATGCGTCTTAATATGGGCGGACGGTGGCGCGGTGAGTAGCGCTGCCCCATCCGGTGCCTTTCTGTGTGGAGTTTGCGTGTTCTCTCCCCGTGTCCGCGTGGGTTTTCGCCGGGTACTCTGGTTTCTTTCCACCGCCCATAGACCACGTTGCTCCTACCTAGGTTACTTGGCCTGCTGGTGGCTGAATTTCCCCCGGCGCGCTGCGATGGACTGGCGTGTTGTTATTGTTTCAATAAAGTGATGCACGTGTAGGATTTCATCATTGCTCACTGAGTCTCAAGGGCCCTCTTGAGGAGGGTCCTGGGACATTGGAACAGTTGGCCAGTTCCATGAGTGAGATTTTGGTCTCGTGTGACGCGAGGTTAACCAGAGTTCCTGAGAAAGCCCACGACACCGATAGGATATACGTAGGGGGGCTAGTACTTAAAGCTCCGCACAGATAGATTCAATACTTCCTCGCTGTACAGACATCTCGTGGCCGTAGCTGAGATATTTTGGAATTTATCCGCGGTCTGCAATTCAAGTACTGTACCGGATTAACCAGGCTGAAACCTGTTTAGCTTCTGAAGTCCGTCCGTGGGTGTTTTATTACCATCATCATTATCAGTGCCCACTGATAATGAGGGGTGCCGGAACCTAACCCGGCAGACACAGGGCGCAAGGCAGGGCTATACCCAAGATGAGACGCCAGTTTAGTCATCAGGCCAATTAACCCTGACAGCAGCGGCGGAGAACTGAACCGTGGGAGAAAACCGTCCCTGGCGAAACCCCACGCGGACGCGGGGCGAACATGCAAACTCCCACACAGTCAAAAGCGGGCACCCGAGCTGGGAATCGAACCCGGGTGCTTCTAGCTGTGAGGAGACCGCGCTGCTCACGGGGCCACCGTGCCGCCCGGGTGCTCCCGTAGCGATTCAATAATCGGCGCGTCCGTGGTAAGCCTAACAGCGCATCTGGGGCCCACAATCAGTTCAGAGTGGACTGTCGGCCCCATCAATCCTGAGCGGACTGTCGCTCCGTCAGTTCAGAGTGGACTGTCGGCGTTGCCACTCGGTGCTCCTCCGTGCTGTTGTCGTCAGCGCGATACACACGGACCGTGTTTGTCCGGATTAACGCGCGATGTTCTTGTCGAGCTAATTGCGCAACGATCGGCTGCGGTCGGGTGTCGCTTCGTGTTAACCGACACGCGGGGCAGCCCAGGGTTATTTGCCCGAGCGTGTGACGGCTCGGCTGGTATCCGGACGTAGTGTGGTCGTCCCTCGCCAGGTCGGCTCGGCCAGAAATGAATGACTCGCGTCTAGGCG
>JAZEWU010000023.1:3674174-3688374 GCA_036362915.1 Geotria australis | reverse complement strand
TAGACCCCGTGAGCCAAGCGCCAATTCCGATTGCGTTTCAATTATGCACAGTTTAACGCTGTCAATTCGTCGTGCTTACCCGTAGTAAATCCCTTTCTGTGGGCTAGGTCGCGTAAAAAAAGTATAATTGCATAGGTTGATATGCCTACTGCATAGGTTAATTTGCCTGCTGGCTAAATTGGCCCCAGTGTCGTGTGATGGACTGGCAACCTATCCTGGGTACGGCCCTGCCTTGGGGCCTTTGTCTGCCGGGATAGGCTCCGGCTCACCGCCAGCTTGTACAGGATTAAGCGGTTTCTGACTATGAGTGAATGAAACTGAATGAAAGCATGCGTGAGTGTTCGTAAGGAGTAGGGACGGGGGTTGGACAGGTGCGGCTGTGTGACAGCGCGCACGTTTTTCGATACCTATTTATTACAGCGGCCAACGCGTCCAGATTCAAGACTGGGGTTTGGGAAATCCCAGCGGCTTGGTTACGACGATGATCATAATAATAATAGCATTTATAGAGCGCCTTTCACCCGTTGTTTTTGTGTTCTATTTCTCTCGGTTATTTGGCCGTTGTTAACATTCCGTTATCTCCACAGCTCGGATTTAAAAACAAAACCCCAAAAATAATTATAATTTGTTGCTGATTACCGTTCTCTGTCGTTGTTGATATGTCGTTCTCTCCGCAGCCCTGTGCAGCGCTTTGTGACCCTCGGGTGTAAAAGCGCTCTATAAACGCTATTATTATTATTATTAAAGCGCTGCACAAAGCTGTGGAGAGAACGGCATGTCAATATACATGATCGCGATGATAGCTCAATACCCGCGCGCGTGGCTCTCGCGTAAATCACTCGAGGGCCACACGGGGTTAGTTTACACGCCCAGGGTGGGCGGGGTCGCCGCGACACTTTTAGCGACTCGGCCCGTCGACCTCCCCCTCCACCGCACATACAAGGGCGGAACGGTGGCGCGGTTGAGTGTAGAGCTGCCGCCTCGCAGCGAGAAGCGTCCCCCCCGCGGCAAAAATCTGCCAGCGTCCCCTAATATGGCCGTCACTTCCTTGAAGACAAACACGGAGGGAGACAGGGAGGGAGGGTGAGCGAGCGAGCGACAGTTGTCTGCAACCTCCCCCTGGACCTGTTCACCACTAAGGGATACCCTGACAGGAGTGCTGGACTCCAGACGTGTTCACCACTAAGGGGCCACCCTAATCCGAGATAGGTTGTAGGAAGTGGATATGTGTTTAGTGTATCGTGTAGTGATAGGGGATGTGTGTGTGTGTCGTGTATAGTGTAGTATAGTGATGGGTGGAGGGAGGGGATGTGTGTAGCGTACATAAGCATTTGCTTATCCTGCTCATGCCTAGCGCCGACACTGATTCCTGTACACACCGGCAATAATAAACTCCCACATTTCACGTGTTCTGTGACACAAGATTACTGCAAACTGGAGCACCCTTTCTGATGATGTGCTTATTCCCATCCCACTGATACATCTGTGCCCTACTTTGTCCCTTGGTAGTTTATTGAATTTATTTGACCTTTTCGTCTTGTGTAACACTGTGTGTTTCTGTTCACCATATCATTATGGCTTAAGTTTTATCTCCGCACAATTTAAATACTGTGTCTCGGCAATGACCAGGCATGTAATTTGCTCACGTTATAAATTGTGTTATTATTATTATTATTATTCATGCGGTTAAATTCGTTGCATTACCTTCCGATTTTATACATTGTTTCCGTTGGCAAATTCGCGCATCTGTGGTACTCCAGAGCTTGCAAGCTCACAGAGTATTTTCTGCTGTAATAATAATCATCTATCTGTATTGATGTAGGTTTTTCCCGGCTCGATTCATGATGGTTGCTCTTCAGTGCTGTTCTTTCGGGACAGCCGTGTCGAGCGATCTCCATCTCTCCCTCGCGACGTTTCGCGTCCCGCGTTGGAAGCATCCATCATCTATCTGTCTATCTGATGGTTCAGTAGTCCCGAACGTGGCGTCCCATATTTACACTCCCACCTTCCCTGGCATGCCATTCCCCGCGAGGAACACAACACAGGGGATGTAGAATATACGAGGTTTAACCCCTTTCCGGCATTGAGAAAAACTGTTAAAATCTTTAAAACGCTAAATGGACATCTTTTTGCAAGCGTTCGCGAGGAGTTTAATAATACGCGCGCAGAAAGAGAAGGGGGGAAAAAAAACCTCGCCGCCACCAAACATTATGCAGAACCTTATAAGGCTCTTTGATGAACTCCCAGTGGCTAAACGACCTTTATATGGAGGGAGCGTAGGCGGTTATTAAGACCCGGTCCTCCGAGACAGCCACAGATGTAGTGATGGAAATGTATTCGTAATGCGACCGGGCGTACGGGAGTCCTGGGTTCCGTGTCCTGTCTTCCACGCTTCGCCGCCACGGTTCAACACTTTGCCACCTCCCTGTTAATATTAATAATACTAGCATTTATAGAGGGCCTTTCATCCTAGGGTAACAAAGCGCTGCACAGGGCTGCGAATAGAACGGCATGCCAACAACGACAGAGAACGGAAAATCAGCAACATTATCATTTTTTTAGGGGTTTTTTTTTATCTGAGCTGTGGCGAGAACGGCATGTCAACAACAAGCGCGCTTCCGCCGTTATCCTGGCGTCAGAAGAACGTGTTCCACGCTTGGAACACGGGCGCCCAGAGGGCGGGCACTCTGCTGGTGATATTGAACGATTCAGCCAGCGACTGTGCAACGAGCTGAAATTGTGTCGGGATTAAAATATATTCATTCATTCATTGTCAGAAACCGCTTGATCTGTACAGGGTCACAGTGAGCCGGAGCCTATCCCGGCAGACACAGGGCGCAAGGCAGGGCTATACCCACGATGAGACGCCAGTCCATCGCAGGGCACCTGGGGCAATTTACTCAGTAGACCAATTAACCTGACAGCATGTCTTTGGACGGTGGGAGGAAACCGGAGTGCCCGGAGGCGAAAACCCACGCAGACACGGGGAGAACAGATTAATGTATATGTGTTAGGTATTTGTAGTTGTTTGTACCGATGTAGGTTTTCACAGATTGATACATGAGAATTGCTTTCAAAAGCTAGCAAAGAACTCACGGGAGAGACCTGGAAAGAGAGAAGGTCTGACAAAAGATCAAAGGAATGCGGGAGAGGCAGTGAACTTCCTTTGACATCGGGCTACACATATGGCACAATTGTCATTCTCAGTCTCAGAACGCCGGAGGATGCCTCCAACGTGGGAGCCGAAACGTCGTGACGGAGAGAGAGGGGGGAGCGCTCCGTGACACGGCTATCCCGAAAGAACAGCTTAGTAAAGCAATTCCCAACCTGGGCATTCGTCAGTGACGCGCGCCACGGCTGGGAATAGAACTCAGGCGGCCGGGTTCATAACACAGTACGCCCACGACCACCACCGTGCCAACACCCGTCACGGCCTTTGCGCGACACACCCACGCCTCCTCCGTTCGCCTTACGTAAGTCTCACGGCCTGGAAGCAGCTTACGTAACGTTGTCATCCGTGGGTTTCGGGGCGGCACGGTGGTGCGGTGAGTAGCGCTGCCGCCTCACAGCAAGAAGCCCCCGGGTTCGAATCTCGGCTCCGTGGGCCTGTCTGTGTGGAGATTGCATGTTCTCCCCGTGTCCGCGTGGGTTTTCTCTTCCGGGCACTCCGGTTTCCTTCCACCGTCCAAAGACATGCTGCCAGGTTAACAATTGGCGTACTGACTACATTTCCACAGTCGCCCTGCGATGGACTGGCGTTCCATCCTTGGTGTTCCCCTGCTTTGCGCCCTGTGTCTGCCGGTATAGGCTCCGGCTCACCGCGACCCTGTACGGGATTAAGCGGTTTCTGAAAACGGATGGATGGATCCGTGGGTTTCTTGACAGAACAGAAAGTGGTCCTTACGGCCTGGAGTCCGCGGTTCAGGTTCAATCACGTGTGTGTGTGGGATGGGAGAGCAGTGACTCGTTGCGTGTTTCACACGTGTGCCGCGCGTGTAACGTGCCCCAATTACAAGCTCCTCGGCCAACTATCACCCCTTTCAGGGAATATTTCATAATTTTCTCCTCGACGTTAATGCATCGACAAGAGTCGCAGCGACGGCCTCGGTTTGTCCCTCTGATGTCGAGAACAGCGTTGCCGCTGAGCGATCTCCCTCCGTCGTTGGCGTAAACGTCGCGAGGGAGAGATGGCGAACGCTCAGTGACACGGCTGTCCCGAAAGAAACAGCTCTGAAGAGCAACCATCATACCTCACCTCTCGGCGGCGGGTGACAAACGTCAGCAGTTGATGGATGAATCTTTATAATTACAGCAGAAAAATACCCAGTGAGCCTGCAAGCTCTTTACGGGACTCCCTGCAGTGGGGAGACAAAGGCGGCCGTGGGGCTTGGTGGTGACCACACCGACCCTATTTGCACCACCGTGCCGCGCTTCACATCAGCTCGCTAACGGCCCTTGCCCCACGGCTTCCAGGATGCTACACGGGCCACCTTTGGCTTTGCATTACACGCGTGTAATGATGGCTGGTAGTCAAGGCGACCAGTGTGAGGGAGGGATCGCGGGAGGACGGGGGATGAACTCGGCTCGGAGAAGCGACGCGGGGGTTGTTGACTTCATGTTAACGGAGTGCGGGTGTTGTCGCCTGGGCCGTGAAAAGCGGTGGCTCGGTGGTTAGCGCGCCGGGCTACAAACCTGACAACCCGAGTTCGAATGCCGCTCACGGTCAACACCATCCATCCATTTTCACAAACCGCTTAATCCTGTAACAGGGTCGCGGTGAGCCGGAGCCTATCCCGGCAGTCACAGGGCGCAAGGCAGGGCTATACCAAGGATGGTACGCCAGTCCATCGCAGGACACCTGGGGCATTTTCTCAGTAGGCCAATTAACCTGGCAGCGTGTCTTTGGACGGTGGGAGGAAAACGGAGTGCCCGGCGAAATCCCACGCGGACATGGGGAGAACATGTAAACTCCACACAGAAAGGCCCCCGAGCCGGGGATTCGAACTCGGGTCCTTCTTGCTGTGAGGCGGCAGCGCTACCAACTACGCCACCGTGCCGCCCTCGATCAACACCAGTGACCGATTTTTTAAACCAGTCCAGAGCCTCCCCTAGGTCGACTCAGCCTCAAATGCGGTGCGTAAACATTTCCACGAGGGAGACGAAGGCGGCCGGGCGTGGTGCTAGCCAGCCACTCCGTCATAGGGTGCTCGCTAACGGAACTTGACCCGAAAGTCTGTCAAGGCTATACGGGGGATGTTTGTCTTTGTAGCCTGGTCCCTCTGTATAAACCACACACGGCGCATCGGCCTCAGGGGCACAGAGAGAGATAAGAGGAACATCTCGCGCTAACGAGACGCCGCTATTTTGGAGTCCCCCCCCCCACACACACAACACCCTCCCTCCAGCTCCTCCCCGACTCCCCAGCTCCCCCCCCCCCAACTCCCCCAGCCACGTGCGATAGGGGGCCGCGACCCCGACTCTTTAATTAGAAGCGAAACGTTTGAGGCGCAGAGACGCGGGGAGCCCGGTGGCAGAATGCCTGCCGTGCGGGATGAGACTCCAGCCTCCCTCCTTCACTCCGGCTCTCCCTCCCTCCCGATCCCACCCCCCGCTATCCCTCCCGCCCGGGTGAGCCGAGGTCAGCCCGATTGTCTGTCCAGCAGCCTCGTAAATAACACGTTGGAGAAAAGCGCAGTTTCATTTCCTCTCCGCCCGCTCGACATTGTGTGGCTGCGCGCCGGATCGGAGTGTATTTATACGAACGCCGGGGAAACGGGGGGTCGGGCCCGGCGAGTCGATAGAATTGAATAAATAACGGTCGCTCAATCGCAGCATTGCGTTCCTCAATCTGTGAATGTACCCTGGGTCGAGCTGTGCTTGCCCTTCAAGGGAAGCGGGTGCCAAACTCAGGGGTGAAATTAACTCAAGGGCTTTCATGACCAACGTTATCCATAGTGAAGCTCTGGTTTATGAGTTTAGGTCACGTGGAAAAGTGTGTGAGTGTAGTGCACCCGTCGATATGTTGGAGAAAACGAGCGAGCACACACAGCACTTACCTTCGAAGATGGTACCGACGCCGGTCACTGCGCGGGTCGGTGAGGGGCGCTCACCTCTTGCGCCACTACTCCGCGATTCGTTTAGCACAAAGGCAAAGGTCCCCCGTGCAGCCTTGGGGGTGCAAGTGCACTGGCACCACCGTGCCGCCTGCAACATTCGAAATACGTCGCGCAAAGTTCGAATTGAAATCTGTCGCTGCGTCTGTGCATTCGTCGAGTTGATTGCAAATTCCTCCCTGTGCTTGGGGGGGGGGGCAGTTTGGGGGTGGGGGGGGGATCTCGACTAAAACAAAATTAGTGAAAAACAAGTTTGTTTAGCCGTCATGTGCCTGGTCAGAATTATGGCTGCGACGTTGTCATGTGAGATTTGCCATGGGGTGATGATGACACACAAAGTGACATTATAAACCATAAAGTTTGAGATATTGATGTAAGTTTTCAAGGCTCGATGCATGAGAACTGCTCGTAAGAGAGATGGCCTTTCTCCGTCCCACGTTGGAGACACCTTCGGGCCTCTGAGAAAGACGCCCGTTGATGGCTCCTCTCAGAAACCTGACGATTCCTCCACCGTGGAACGTGGAAGGCGGAACGTCGCGAAGGACAGAGGAGAAACGTCTGACACGGCTATCCCGAAAGAGCGGCTCCCGGAGAGCAATTATCAAAAGTCCTAGATGGCTGTAAATGTTCGGGGTAATTTGAGGTCAAATGCAGGAAACCCCTGTTTGTTTTCTGAGCGGTCCTATTAATGGGGGAGGGTTGGGGGTTGTTTGAGGCCTCGTTGGGGGTCACCAGATTTTTCGCAGGGCAGCGTGTGGGCACGCGGAGAGCCGGGGTTATTTAGATGTTAGAAGCTTTCCTCTCGTAATAATACTTCAATACAAAACACCGTATGAGTAACGTGAGACACAATCGCGTATATTCTATGCGGGGTGGTCGCATAACATCTACGCGATATGCCATCCAGCAGCGAGCAGCGGGTAGTGGCCTTATATCCCGTGCAGCGTACGTAATATTGTATTATTACATTGTACTGATGGAGGTTTTCACGGCTCGATGTATGGGAATTGCTTTCCAAAGCTGTTCTTTTGGGATAGCCGTGTCGAGCGTTCCCCTCTTTCTCTCCTTCATAACGTTTCGCCTCCCACGTTGGAGGTATCGTCAGGCGTGTTGAACATACATGCATCAATGTATTGTTAGAAACCGCTTAATCCCGGCACAGTGGCGTAGTGGGTAGCGCTACCGCCACACGACCAGAAGGTCCCGTGTTAGAATCTCGGCTCGGCGGCCTTTCTGTGTGGAGTTTGCATGTTCTTCCCCGTGTCCGCGTGGGTTTTCGCTACGGGGCACTCCGGTTTCCTCCCACCGTCCAAAGACATGCTGCCAGGTTAATTGGCCTACTGAGTAAATTGCCCCAGGTGCCCTGGGATGGACTGGCGTCCCATCTTGGGTATAGCCCTGCCCTGCGCCCTGTGTCTGCCGGGATAGGCTCCGGCTCACCACGACCCTGCACAAGATTAAGCGGTTTCTGAAAATGGATGGATGGAAAGTGAAGGGAGGTGGGTGGGTGGAGTGTGAGGCTCTTCTCAAGAGTGGTTGGGGTGGCACAGGGGTCAAGAGACGCAGTCTTGGAACAGCTGAGAGTCTGGGGACGCGCATCCGAGTTTCGTCCACGCATCCGAGTTTCGTCCACGCCTGATCGAATCCGCGCTCTCACATCCAGCGAGTGTGACCGTCTCGGCCTGGTCCGCAAAGGCTCCACGCGAAATCACGGACGCATCACGATCCTCCGTTTTGTTCAAAATGTATTTAGCTTACGGACCGATGTAGGGTTTTCACCGCTAGATTCACGATGGTTGCTCTCTTAAGAGCTGTTCTTAAGGGATAGCCGTGTCACTGAGTGCTCTACCTCTCTCCTACGCGACGTTTCGGCTCCCACGTTGGAGGCATCATCAGGCGTTTTGCGCGTGTGTAAATTGAGCGGAGATATGTGTGTGTTCGGTGTTCACCTGGCACCCGAGAAAGGGCGGCAAATGTGCGACCTCAACCAATCCCGTCAGCTCAATTCCAGCTCTTAGAATTGTAAGTGCCGGTTTGACCGCAGTGTGACAAACGTTACTGTGGGGCGTGTGACCCAGTGTCCTTTCCGCTCCTGTGTGTGTTAATACGATCACTTGCAGGATGCTCAGAAGTAGATCTGTGATATCTGCTTCCACGTGCCGTTCTCTAATGCGGTAGGGGGGTTATTGATCTCAGTCGGTCAGTCGTTTTGTACGTAAGCTGGAAGGGACCGTTTAGCTATGTAGCTATTTTCAACAGTTGTCGAGCGGGGAGGGGTAAGCGTGTTGCAACATCTCAGGACACCGGGGGGCAATTCGGTCAGGACAATTAAGTTAGGCAGCAGCGCGTCGTTGGACTGCCCTGTTCCGCGATCGTTCCGAATTGACACCTAGTCCCGCGATGCAGCACACATTAGGTCCATCCATCCATTGTCAGAAACCGTTTAATCCTGTACAGCAGGGGTGTCCAAACCTTTTTTCCTGAGGGGCACATACAGAAAAATCTACGAAGGACTGGGCCACTCACAATACAGTTAAACGCAAATATAATGTGTGGGCCATAGACCATTATATTTTTAGACTTTGATACGTGCCAATTAAAAATGGATGGCGGGCCGCAGTTGGCCCGCGGGCCGTAGTTTGGACACCCCTGCTGTACAGGGTCGCGGTCACATATTACGTGAAAACCGTAATGTGTAACACATATACCGCATGTATAATCTCTTTGGCATCATTTAATTTTTTTGTTCCTTTTTTTTTCATTGTTAACATGCCGTTCTCTTCGCGGCCCTGGTGCAGCGCTTTGTGACCCTCGGGTGAAAGGCGTTATATAAAACGCTATTATGTTATTATTAAATGATGTCGCGAACACAAAGCAATCTTGTCGCAAGGTTAAACCAACTTGAACACGCTTGTGAAATTAAAATAGGCAAATGTAAGAGAGAGAGAGGTCGTGAAGACGAAAGTCAATATTTATTCGCGACAGAAAAAGCACGAGTCCGCACGAGGGTCCGTGAAACTCGAAAACCGATGGCCCGTGGAGCGTAAGCACACCAGCCCAAGCCTGACGTCTGAGTTGACAATTCCTCGTGCGTGCTTGTGTCTTTTGTGATGGAACTGTCCGCAAGACGACAGTCTCTTGCGTCGACGAGTTTAGATCGATTTTAGGAATAGAATCGAGTTTAACTTTCTTTCAGAATCGCCTCTCGAACATTGATCGACTCGCGGCCATTGTCTGACGAAGCGGGCGGATGCTGGTCGTTGATTTGTTGACGCCGTATTTAATAATAATAATAGCATTTATAGAGTGCTTTTCACCGGAGGTCACAAAGCGCTGCACGTGGCTGCGGAGAGAACGACATGTCAACAACGACAGAGAACGGAAAAACAGCAACAATTTTTTTATTATTATTATTATTTACGCGTACGTTTGTCTGTGTATCGAGCGGCGGTTGTTGCTGTGCTCGTGTTTGCAGATCCGTGGGCATTTGATTCTTAGCTTCACCGCTGAACAGATTTGATTTTCCGTTCTCTGTCGTTGTTCACATGTCGTTCTCTCCGCAGCCCTGTGCGGCGCTTTGTGACCCTAGGGATGAAAAGCGCTCTATAAATGCTATTATTATTATCAGAAGAATTGCTCTCACGGACTGCTCTTTTGGTATAGCCGTGTCTAGCGTTCTTCCTTTCTCTTTCGCTCGACATGGTTTATCCTAAACGTGGTGGGGGGAGGGGTGAATGTGGCAGACGGTGTATGCAATATATCACAATCTCAATAAAGTTTGTATTTAAACTGGAAGGGACTGCTGAGCTATGTAGCTCTTTTTAACGAAATGTCAGAACACCGGGGGCCAAGTTAGTCAGCAGGACAATCAACCTATGTCTTTGGGACTGTGCGAGCAAACCCGATGTGCCCGGCGAAAACCCACGCGGACACGGGGAGAACGTGCACACTCCACACAGAAAGGCACCCCGAGCCGTGATTCGAACCCGGGAACTTCTTGCAGCGAGGCGGCAGCGCTACTCACCGCTACGGCAGCGCTGGAGACGCGCGATTGCGGGAGTGTCTTTCCGGGGATTGTATTGCGACCGGTCACCTCGACCGGCCGATTGCATCACTGCTGCTCGTGGTTTTGTGTCCACCTCGGACACGGTTCGAAAACTCTCGGCGGGTCGCACCGACCTTTGCGTGCGTCCTCCTTGTTGTGTCAATGCATGGGAATCCCGTAGAGAGCTTGCACGCTCGCTGGGTATTTTTCTGCTGTAATAATAAACATCCATCGATTTTCAGAAACCGCTTAATCGTGTACAGGGTCGCGGTGAGCCGGAACCCATCCCGGCAGACACAGGGCGCAAAGCAGGGGTATACCGATGATGGGACGCCAGTCCAGCGCAGGGCACCTGGGGCAATTTTACTCAGTAGGCCAATTAACCTGGCAGCATGTCTTTGGACGGTGAGAGGAAACAGGAGTGCCCGGCGAAAACCCAGCCATCGTCCAAAGGTCGATGGCTGTCATACCCCTTACGGTGACGGGCGCATTGTGAGTTTGTCAATTGCGTGCCTGCGAGTCTGTGGGCGGCCAGGCGTGGTGCTGGCCACCCACCCCAGGTTTGAGTCACCTCTTTCGCCCCCCGGCACACCACATCCACTTATTCCTCTCTCGCTATTGGCCGTGGCTATGGGACGCGTGACACCTGAGTCACCTTACCTGCTGCAGACGGGAAAAATATTCGATGAGAAATTAATCTCTGCTTGTCTACAGTGTGTGTGTGTGCGTGCAAATGCTCGCGACCAGCACTTGCTTCAACAGTCTGTTAAGGCTATATGGGGCGGGGGGAGCTTTGTCTTTGTACTGTAATGATGGTTGTGATGATAGTGACGGTGATGATGGTGATGATGATTGTGATGATGTTGTGATGATGGTTGTGGCAATCGAGGTGGTAACATGATGATGATTGTTATGATGATATTGGCGATTGTGGTGATGATGATGTGATGATGATCGCAGTAGCAATTATTGTGATGCTGTGATGATAGCTGTGATCAGGCGCGTCGAAGCCGCGGGTGTTGCAGGATACGTGTGGAGGGGGGGGATCATGTTTCTGTGAAAGTGCGGGTGTCGCAACACCCATAACACCCGCCATCTGCGACGGCGCCTGGCTGCGATGACGACCAGTGGCGATCGAGGTGGTGATGTGCCGCCGACCGTTATGACAGTAATAGCAATAGCGATTTATCGAGCGCCTTTCACTCGAAGGTCACAAAGCGAGCGAACAAGCAAGCGTGCAACCTGCAGGCTCCGATCACACCTTACGTGCGTGCCTTGGTTGCGCGTTTGCTTACGTGCGTTGCTTGTGTGTGCGTCCCGTGGCCCCCGTTACCCGGCCGGCGCAGGGTCTACTCGGAGCGGCGCAAGGAGAAGTCTCGCGACGCGGCGCGCTGCCGCCGCGGTTGGGAGACGGAGGTGTTCGCGCAGCTGGCTCGCGAGCTGCCCCTACCATCAGCAGCCTCGGCCGCGCTCGACAAGGCATCCGTGATGCGCCTCGCCATCAGCTACCTGCGCCTGCGCCAGCTGCTGCCGCCCGGACGTGAGTCTCCTATGTGTGTGGGTGCGCGTGTGTGCGCCACTAGGGAGACAAAGGCGGCCGGGCGTGGTGCTGGTCACCCACCTCCTCGTGTACCCTGTCGAGCTTCAAATGTGCTCGCTAACGGCACTTGCCCCTACAGTCTGTTAAGGCTATATGGGAGATATTTATTGTTTGTGTGGAGGGTCTGTCTCATCACCTCCTGTCAGCGGAGCCTTCGACACTCCGCACGGCCTCAAGGTGCACCTGGCCTGGCACAGGAGCCGTGGTTACGTCGTCGCCACTTAGTGGCGAACGCCGGTTGTTGTTGTTGTTGTATGGAAGAGGTTCGTGAAGGACGCAACTTGGCAGCTGGAGGCAATCGCCTTCCATAAACAACAGAGCGCGGAGGAGCGAGTTGGCTCTGGTAGGGAGCAAAGGTGGTAACATCTGCCGGTCATCTCGGTCAGGCAGCCCGTGACACCTGGGTCTGTTCCGCGAGCTCCTGTCGTGTGCGGGTCGTTTCCAAAATAAATGAATTGTAAAATAATTTCTAAAATTAAAATACATAATGAACACATGCGCCGCGCATGCATGCATGGCGCGGGGATTATCAGCGGCATCCCCTGGTGTCCCTCGATCCCATGGCCGGCTCGGAAAAGTGTGCGGATGGGGTATCTCTGATGAGTGATGTGACTGGTGGGGGGGGGGGGGGCTCGGCCCCCCACTACTCTTAGCTCAGCGGACACACCCTGTCCCTTCTAAATCTGTCCGTATAGAATTGAGCAAGTGTTTTCAAGCAGGTATGTGTGTTCACACTGAGGGTGCCGCGTTTGAATCCTTCGCGAGTGCGAATTTTATCCGCGCCACGCCAAGGCTTTTGGGGTCTTGTTTTAGCTTCGCTTTTACACGTATTGATAGTTCTTCCTTAACCTTAACACTGTTTCATCTTTAAATTCCCACTTTTGCACTTCCGGCAACTCGCTTTTGGGCACTCTCCCGCGTTTATCCGTGAAGATATTCCAGGTCAAATCGGTCATGTCAGCAGCGGAAAACGTCATAAAAAAAGAGACGTCAGAAGAACGTGTTACACGCTTTGAAAAGTTTCGCCCATGGGGCGGATACTCTGCTACTAGTTCTCACAGAGCATATATCAACAATACTAAATTCTGCGTTTTCCACATGGCAGTATGCGTCAGGCTTGTCGGCCTATAACTGGTTTTGCAGACCGAAATCATCAAGCAGAGTTTGTTCCAGCAATCTAACCCCGAACTGCTTTTAACCTTTCTGGCTCTCGTCAGCAGGGGACAGGACTGTTAAAGCAATGCTGCCGAGCCACCGCGTGTTTATTGGCAAGAGCGTCACACGCTCGACACGCTGCTCCGTTCGACGCGAAACACTCTCGCGTGGTAAATTCTTATCGTGCAGGGTAACAACTGTGTTTCCACAACGTTATAACGACCAGTCACACGCACACACACACACGGGGGGGAGAATCTGCAGCCGCAATCTTTTCCGCGCTGTCAATCCTTCGCGCGATCACTTACAAACCACGCGCGGTGGATGGATGGAGGGGACGGATCGAAACGTGAGTGAGATGTAACGATGGCCATCTCTGCCTGTCCTCATCGACACACGGGGAGGGAGGGGTGGCAGGCGGGAGATGGAGCAGAACACGCTGCAGACAGAAGCAGGCTGCGTCGTTACTCACTCGGTTTCGTGATGAACATTTGTGTAAAGTGTGTCTAATAGTGTCACGCGCCCTGCCCGGCTCTTCCCCTGATAGACGGATGTTTATTTTTTCAGCAAAAAATAACGCAGTGAGCTTGCAAGCTCTGGAAGCGGGATTCTTGCGATACGACACGGGCTCCTATCTCTAACGCTCGAAAAAGTTATCTGATCTCTCTACGCTGCCGCCCGGCACACACCTCCTAACGAGATCACGCTTATGAATCTTGACGGACGATTCATTCGAGCCGGGCTGGGAATTATCTTGGTCCACATCATTCACCTCGCCGCCTCTTAGGTGTCCCTCGATCCCAGGTGCACACTAAGACGGAGGGGATCAAAGTAGAAGCGTTCCCGTCGCGATCCCTGTCAAGTAATACTTGGTATTACCTGCAAATTCTACCAAACACTTCGAAGCCAAGGAGCTGAAAGACAACGATGTCCAGAAGCTCAACAGATGCCAGAAGCCCCTCAGTCTGGAGCAAGAAGAGAGGCCAATGCCCGCCGCCTTTAAGGCCAGCACTAACTATTATATCTCTAAATATTGAAGGGCTGTCTGCAACTAAAGAAGAACTTGTTGCAATGGGAGGCTCTCATGTAACCATCACGCTTCGAAGAATCGAATCGAATTCGACTAAGACGGATTGAGGTAGCCCCGGTTGTGATGACGTTATCCCCGATCGTGGTGATGTTAGCTTTGGTTGCGGTGATGTTAGGCCCGGTTGTTTACAAAGCCACCCCGTCTCACACTGGGTGTGAACTGCTGGCCCCTTTCTGAGTATTTGTAACTAAGCGCCA
>JAZEWU010000023.1:3652683-3665457 GCA_036362915.1 Geotria australis | reverse complement strand
AACGAACCACCAACCAAAGAGAAAAGGAACAGATGAAAACTGACAAATGTACAACAAATTAAAGCTAAATAAATACGATTAACACAGGGAGCTCCCAGATTTAGAGGGAAAACCGTTAATAATAATAGCGTTTTATATAGCGCCTTTCACCCGACTGGAACTCCTTTACACGTGTACAAAATGCTATTTAATAAATGTATCGCAAAATTCCTTGGCATGTTGGGGCAGGCTCATCCCAGCCGACAGTTCTGTGCCAGCGAGAGTCATTCCACAGTTCTTACGCGGACCAGCAAATCCACCGCACAACTATTAATGTTCAGTAGTGCCTGTGTTAGACTTAACTAACACTGGAGGGATTATGGGATTGCAATGCATCCATTGATTTACGAAGTGTGCTATCCCACATGTTGGAAATATACACAGCATGTGAAAAATATGCAGAAAATAATATAAACAGCAAATCAATGGATCCATTGCAATCCCATAATTTATGTGTGGAGTTTGTGTGTTCTCCCCCCCGCTGTTATGCGTGGGGTTTTCCCTACGGGTTCTCCGGTTTCCTGTCACAAGTAAAAAAAAAGAACGCATTAATTAGTTGGCCGATAACATCATAATATATGGGAAGCAGTATGTGGCAATATGTTGGCGCCGGAAAACCGCCTGGCTGCCTCCTCCGCCTCGCTCAGTCGTTCTCTCTTCGAATTACTACCTTTGACATTGAATGAATATGTGAGGGTTATAAATTTAAAATTATTATTAGTATTAAATGCAAAACATCTGGCATGTCTGGCACCCCCGGCATGGGTATCTCTCAGCCCAGGTTAAGAGACACTGCTCTAGAGTATTAAACTGGTACTGACAGCGCATATGCCCGCGGAGTAAATTGCCCCCGGTGCCCTGTGATGGACTGACGTCCCATCCTGGGTATAATCCTACCTTGCGCCCAGTGTCTGTCGGGATAGGCTCCGGCTCACCGCGACCCTATACAGGGTTAAGCGGTTTCTGACAATGGATGGACGGATGACAGCGGACACCTAGAGGCTGACCCAGGCCTCTAGGTATTTCAGCTCCTCGGCTTCGAAGTGTTCGGTAGAATTTGCAGGCAATACCGAGTATTACTTGACAGGGATCGCGACGTGAACGCTTCTACCTTGGTCCCCAGCTTGCGGGTTTCACGCGCTCTTGCCCCATGCAACCCCGGCACAGGTCCTGCACTGCACGGGCCACATGCGGGTGTGCGGCGACACCTCGGCCTCATTCCCTGCGGGGATCGACACACAGCAACAGCATCAGCAACAACACCAGCAGCGGCAGCCACCACCGCGCGGCTTGTCGGTGGCTCGGCTGGCGTCGGTGGCGGGCGCCAGCTGCCTCGTGCTTCTCTGCTCGCCCATCCCGCACCCGGCCAGCATCGAGACGCCGCTCGACAGCCGCACGTTCCTCACGCGCCACGCCATGGACATGAAGTTCACCTACTGCGACGAGAGGTGTGTGGGGGGGGGGGTCGCGAGTGGGTGCGTCTGGTCACCCGGTACTAGCTTAAAGGGTTCTACGTTATTCTGTCTCCCCGTTGTTGACATGCCGTTCTCTCCACAGCTCGGATTAATACAAACAAAAATCCCCAAAAAAATGTGTTGGTGATATTCCGTTCTCTGTTGTTGTTGACATGTCATTCTCTCCGCAGCCCTGTGCAGCGCTTTGTGACCCTCGGGTGAAAGGCGCTCTATAAATGCTATTATTATTATTACGTCTTTACGTGGTTCAGTGGTAATAGTATTGAAGGTGGGGTGGGGGGTTACCAGCCCCCCCTCGCACCCGTCCAGAGCCCCCTTGGCCGCTGTGGAGGCTGTTTAGATCGACCTCTGCGGAGGGGGTTCGCGAAGGACGCTACTGGGTAGATGGAGGCAGTCGCCCTCCAGCAACAACGGAGGGCGTAGGAGCGACGCTCGCAACAGCGAGCCGAGCGCCGAGCGGCCAAATCACGGCAAGTTGGCGCAGTAGGGAGCTCAGGTGGTGCATCTGCCAGTCATCTCGGTCAGGCAGCTCGTGACACATGGGTCTGTCTTGTGACCTCCTGTCGGCGAGCCTTCGACACTTCACGTGGCCTCAAGGTACACCTGGCCTGGCACAAGCGCCCTGGTGACATCACTGCCACTTAGTGGCGAACGGCAGTTGTTCTTGTTGTTCGAAGGATGCCCGTCAGAGAGGTGTTTAGGTCACCTGGTTTGAGTTTCTCGCAGCGTTTATTGATTAAGTTTGCTTCTCACCGGTAACTCGTGCCATTCAACCGGACAAGACAGGAGCGCACACATGATTGGTAGATTAGGGCATCAAATCGCTTGTGTAATAATTGACGTTTCTTTATGTGGTGTGTAATGGGCTCCCGTGACCCCTTCAGCGATGAGTGGCCGCTGTATTCACAACGATGTTAAGACGCGTAATTGATTCGCCAACTGAATTATGGCAATTCATCAATGTGTCAGTAGTAAGAGGGGTAAGGGCATAGGGAGCATCGGTGGCGATTTTGGGTCAAACACCCCTCCCCTCCTCCCCCCCCCTACATTGACCAGCATGGGGAAGTATGGTCACATAACCCCCACGATCGACACAGCGTGAGGAGCCATTCATCCAGCAGTGAATTGGTCACGGGTGACGTTGATGGGATTAAATCCAAACAAACTAAGGTTTGATGTAGGTTTTCACGGCTCGATGGATGAGAATTGCTCCCGAGAGCTGCTCTTTCGGGATAGCCGTGTCGAGCATTCCTGTCTGCTTTGCGACGTTCCGCCTTTATGAGCCTGACAGTGCTTCCGACATGGGTGGCGAAACGTCACGAAGGAGAGAGGTGGATCGCTTGACACAGCTATCCTGAAGCAGCTTCTGTTGAGAGCAATTCTCAAACTAGGTTTTAATAAAATCGTAACGAGAAGTACATTTTTATATATATTTTTCATTTGACTCTCTCATATTTGATCCGAGTTTTTTCGTTTTCCAATGCAGCCCCAGCCGCTGTCCTGTCATGCCTCGTGTTTTTCATTTACTTTCAGAAACTGATCCGAACATCAAATATGCATTTCAAAGGTCTATCCGCAGTGCAAACATGAAGTAAAACCATCCGTGACTAATTTGGCTAAGTGCATTACGAAGGAGATAACGTCAAGAGCCCCTGGCTATGATCTATCTACCGCTGGATAAAGGCATACCCCAAGCCTTCGCAACTTCTCACGATCCTGCAATGCAGTTATCCCTCTAGCACTTGCTGGGTGGATTGATTTATCACAAGTCTGTGTGGTTATTGCAATCGGTGTCTATTTGGTGTTTGAACATAATTGCCACAGAGGCTAAATAAAGCCGTTTCATTTGTCATCATTATGTCTATCGCACGCATATGTTGTTGCCGGTTTAAACGGTGGCTATCCAGGTTGACCGGTGCTGGCCGGTTGTTTCGGGCCGGATGCCCTCCCTGACATTAACCTCCTTTAGTCGAAGGGTCTTCGGATCACTATTTGTTGGAACCTCCCCCCAGACCTGTTCACCAAGGGAGACCCTAGCAGGAGTGCTGGACTCCGGGTAACATAGCTCTGGAGTTCATTGGAACACGCGTGTGACTTAACTTAAACCGAATTTAAACCGGTGCCACGCAACTCTTACGTCGTTTGAACGGAGCACATTTACCATGATCGCTGATCCGTGATGCCACGCAAACATTCAGCTTCTCTCTAACCCCCGCGTACGGGGCCACGGTGGCGCGGTGAGTAGCACCGCCGCCTTATAGCAAGAAATCCCGGGTTCGATTCCCGGCTCGGGTGCCTTTCTGTGCGGAGTTTCCACGTTCTCCCCGTGTCCGAGTGGGGTTTTCGCCCGGCATCTTGTAAAGAGCTTGCAAGCCACACTGGGTATTTTTTTCTGCCGTAACAATAAACATCTATCTATCTGTCTATAAACGCAGTTGCCCCTTCAGTCTGTTAAAGGCTTGTTGTAGAATTTTATTTTTTATCTGCTGTCTTTATGTCCTATGTCCTATAATCTGTCTTGATGTTATTGACATACCGTTCTCTCCACAGCCTTGTGCAGCGCTTTGTGACCCTCGGGTGAAAGGCGCTATATAAATGCTATTACGATTATTTCACGTTGTGGGGGGGGAATCTTTGTGTCTCGTGTGTGCGTGCGCGTGTAGGATCACCGACCTGATCGGGTACCACCCGAAGGAGCTGCTCGGCCGCTCGGTGTACGAGTACTACCACGCGCTGGACGCGGAGCGCGTCACCAAGTCGCACCACCACCGTAAGCACCGCAGGCTGGGTTCGACCCGCTTGCCGGATGATGGCCTTTATCCTTCTCGCGCGCCGCGTGGGCTCGCTGGGATTTAACGGGAAAGCTTTTGCGAGTGGTTTAGACCTGCCGCCAGTGCTATAGCTGTCGAGTGTGCAGGCAGTGCAGCTGCACCGAACCCACGCGGAAGCCAGGGGAACTTAGGAGCGGCGGCATCGCTGCACCGCGGTTGGTTTAATGCTGCGCCCTCCGGCACGTCGCACAGCCTTCGCAGCCTCCTACGGCAACCCGTCGGCTGGCGCTATCCAGGCTTCAAGCCTGCTTAGCTGCCCAGATCCGACTCGGTCACGGGCCAAAGAAAGTACCGTTCACGCAAACCCCCGGTACCTTGTTTACGGCACATTCCCTGCCGCCGCCGCCGCCGCCGCCACTTCAGCGGAAGGGGGTTGCATTTGATTTGTCGTGTGGATGGATGCGGAGGCGGCCGACCTAGCGCATTCTCCCCCGCGGCGAGTTTCCTGCAGAATACAGGAATTCCCACAGTCGAGGGGAGAGACTCGGCGGCGGGGGGGACGGCGGTGGTGGCAGGCCTATTGTTGAGGGGTGTAGTGCAGCGGGGGACGGCTGGGAAAGTGCGGGTGTCGTAACATATGATATGAGACTACCTCGGGGAAAAAGTGAAAGAATCGACATTAAGAAGAAACACTTGCTCCGGTAATCGCCTTTAAATGCTGTTGGGATCGCCGTGTCGAGCGCTCTCCCTCTCTCCTTAGCGAGCTCTGAGCGAAAGCTATATCGGTACAAACACTTGCTCCGTTATATATAGATAGATTGTTACTAATTTTCACCACAATGCCGGGAACGATTGTCTCCCGTTACAATGTTATATATAGCGTTGCGTCCCACCAGGAGGGGGCCCATGCTGTATTGAACGGTGGCGCAGTGAGTAGCGCCGCCGCCTCACAGCAAGACGCCCCCAGGTTCGATTCCCAGCTAGGGTGCCTTTTCCTGTGTGGAGTTTGCATGTTCTCCCCGTGTCCGCGTGGGTTTTCCGTCCCACAGTTCCGACCGGTAAGGGGGCCCATGCTGTATAAACGTCTGGCCAGTCACCGGTTAAGGATGCTCCCTGGGAGGCTCCCTCGGGAAGTCTAGCAGGCACGGCCCACTGGGCGGAGACCTAGAGGCCGACCCAGGACACGCTGGAGAGATTATATCCTTCGGCTAACCAGGGAACGCCTGGGAATCCCTCAGGAAGAGCTGGAATCTGTTGCGGAGGAAAGGGATGTCTGGTCCACCCTCCTAAAAGAGCTGTCGCCGTGACCCTCACCAGGACAAGCGGTTTAGAAAATGGACGGATGGATGGATGAGTCCTGCACCCACACCGCTCCTTATGTAAGGGCGTCTGTTGTAAATTGGGTCCCTGAGATGTTTTCTCGCTTGTGGCCGCGTTCGGGGAGTGCAAAATAACAGCCCGGAATAAGCCCTCTTAGGAGAGCCAAATCCAGCTTAGAGCAAAGCAGGGGAGATTTATTTCAATTACACAGGATTACGGGTCATTACTCTCACCTGCTGACAAGTGCAGAACTCGAGAAACCTCCCTTCGGTTTGTCACTGCGTTCGGAACGACGGAGATCTCCGCTACGGGGGTGTGAAGGCGCTACGGGAGGGACAGGGGGAAGGGAGATTTCTCAGAACGTATTTGAGCATATCTGTCGGCTTAATTGTCTGGTATCTCACGCTGTTCGAAGAAAGCATTTTTTTTTTAATGCGGTGTGCGTTAATCCCTGGCTTAACAATTTCATATTGTAAAATGAGAATGCGTTGTGTCGGGATGGAGCGGTTAGATGTGGCTGGCACGCTCCGGTGACCTGAGTTCAGTTCCCGGCCGCAGCTCCCGGTATCAGTGGTGATACGTGAACTGGTCCCGGGTAATCCTGTCGCCAACCGATACTGACCAGCCTAGATAAATATGCGGAGTGAATTCAATTATTGTATCGGGATGCGGTAGCTAGCGCTAGCTCATACGGGATTGAATTTTTCCATCGGTAAGTGAGTGGCAAGTCTTGGAACTTGAGTTATTCTCGGAGCACAGAGATGAGCAAAGCCGCATTTTAACCAGAAGCCACACGAGGTCTGTGGTGTTGATAACGAGCTACCTACGGCCCATGTCCTTTGACCCATGACAGTAAAATTACTTAAAATGTTCACTTCACTAATAACATAGGGTTTTAATTTATTTAGAAGTTCTCTTCCCATTCCTCTAATAATGTTTTACTTTTCTATTCAGTTTTGAGTGGTTTTCACTGTAGGTAGTCACGGCTCAATGCATGAGATTTGCTCTCAAGAGCTGCTCTTTCGGGATAGTTGTGCCGAGCGTTACTTCTCAGTCCTTCGCGACGTTTCACCTAATTTGCCTGATGATGCCTCCAACGTGGGAGGCGAAACGTCATAAAGGCAGGAGGAGGAACGCTCAACACGGCTATCCCAAAAGAGCAGCTCTCGAAAGCAAACCTCAATGGTTTAAATAACAAACCTAAAAAGCGTATCAGAAGTCAAGTGGTGTCTTGCATGAGTGCGCTTCACGAAATAAATAAACGCCGCGTAGACTTTTGGAACGCTGTCAAAAATATCTTAGCCCACTTTGGGCCTTTTCTCGCGACGAATTAACATCAACTGATTTGTTCCCAGCATTTAAGAGCCAACGCGCATCCCATGACCGCACTCTAGTAACATGATCCCGTTCTTTGTAACAAGGGAAAACATCTGAAATTGAACATCTTTTAAGCCGGAGCTCAGTGTAATGAGCATTTTCTGCCAAAAAATGTTGATTAAGTCCACATTTAGTTCAAGTTGGGAGGCTGCCCTTGTGCGATGTTTGGCAGCACATGGGATTTTCAGTCCAGAGGTCACCGGTTAGATCTCTTCGTCAAGTGGTTGACACAATGCAGCTCGTTCTTCAAACCCCCCCCTGTCTCTGGCCACCGTGCAGTATGAATGGTGGCGACATTTTTATAATCTGTTCGGAAAACGAGGAAAGTTGAAAAAAAATAGGACAGGTTTGACCCTTTCTGGCAATAATACAAGTGTGACGATCTTAAGACACCAAACAGACACCATTCACAAAGTGTCAAGAAAGGGTAAACCCTTTCCTCTTATCACTTCGTATGTGTACCGGCAAAAACGGTACCCATAACATGAAGTAAAAAATACAAATATTACTTGTGGTTAGTGCTTTGCACTGCAGTTTGCACTAGAACTTAACCTATCTGGGTTCAATTCCCAGTCATGGGTCATTGACCCTGCCCTGGGTCCTCCCTTAGTTCAACTCATGCGGATCACATGGCTGTGATCATCATCATCATCATCAATTTTAGCATCATCGTTCTCAACATCATTGCACACGTTGCTTTGCATCAAAATCAGTATCCAAGGTGACAAATGGCCAGGACACGTGTGTCCGTAATCGGCGCTTACTGCACTTGGACATTGTCCCGGGGCGTTGGCATCCACGATGGAACAACAGCTGAACAGTGCACAAAAGGAGCGTGTGGAAGCACACGCTTGGAATTCGACCGAGAGACTTCAAGAACGATGTTGATGGGAGGACGCAAACTCGCCAGAGGTGCCGCGTTGTCTGTGAAGCACGCGGGTTTGGGCAGGCAGCGTCGCGAGGGGTGGCGGTGAGCCGCGGCTCAGATTAACGCCCGGTGCGTACCATACGTACGCACTAGTTGGAGACGGAGCGGCGGAATCGGCCCCTTGCACCGGATTGTTCCATCTCGAGACCGTAAGAGATGGCAGCGGCGTTGGGGAGGCCGTCATCCAGCAGTGGGTAGATCGCGGCCACCGCTGTATTGTCCAACCGCCCGTTAACGTGCAGTGCGGGAATCAGTCTGCAGGATCATTCCGGTGCGTTCAAAAGTCGCGCTCCGTGGACTTTTTGTGCCAGTAGACCGATGGATCCTACGATCGAAAACACCTGTATTATCGCTGAAAAGGGGAAAACAACACTTTTCGGTTTTTTTCACCGTATGCGCGTGCGTCCGCGCGCGTCAAAATACTTCAACCTTCTTCCGATAAGCGAGTAAACAGTGTCCCCCCGCCGCCCACGCCCGCTGGCACCCACGGCGGGGGCACGGGGGCATGTGCCAGTGTCGCCCGCCTCGCGATGCTCCGCCACGGCATTCGGAACGATCGGAGCGGCGATACGAGGCGGCCGTTCGGCGCCCGGGTATGGCAGCGACGCGAGCGGGGGACGGGGAAGGACGGGGTTGGTGACCCCCGCTGGGTGGTAATACAAATAATAATCTACTTTCGTAACGCGCGCATTTTCTCCGGGCAAGTTGCACCCGTGGTGCTGTTCCGAATTTCGGAACAGCTCGAAAACACGGCGGCGAAGTGGGTCAGTGCCCACGGAAGGACACGATCGCGAGCTGCCCGCTGCGTAAATCCTGGCCAGCTGCGGGAATGTTTGTGTCTGTTGGGAGGGGAGCGGTGGTGGGGCGGTTAGCGCGCTAGGCTACGAACCCGGCGGCACCCGAGTTCGATTCCCGCTTAGGACCAGGAGCAGTGATCCATCCATCCATTTTCAGAAACCGCTAAATCCTGTACAGGGTCGCGGTGAGCCGGAGCCTATCCCGGCAGACACAGGGCGCAAGGCAGGGGTATACCGAGGATGGGACGCCAGTCCATCACAGGGCACCAGGGGCAATTTAGTCAGCAGGAACAATTCACCTGTGCAGCAGCATGTCTTTGGACTGCGGGAGGAAATTACCACCGGACACATTTGCTTGCGTGAACACTACAGTCACCTAACCCTGAGCCGGTATTACACGCAGTCAATTTACTAAGCTAGTTGAAATTGCGAGTGATGCGCACATGTTTACCATTGTAGCGATGCGGTGTGAAAACCCGGAAATCTGGCTTCACACACTGCCGGTACTTTGAAAATTGCGCGCAACTGAGCATTAACAAACACGAAAAAACTACTTATTTCCGTCGGCCCATTTGCATGCACATTGCCTTACCTGGCTGGGGAGTGGCTCAGCACAACAGGTCACGGCACGGTAAGTTGTTATCGAGCATCTTAACATTTCAGAGTAAATAATACATTCCACTTCAAACCGCCACACACAAAAAACGAGTCAGTCAACTGGCATTTGTTTTGAGTACTCTGGCTCGAGATAAAGGTGCAGTCCTGCAATTGCCAGATTCCGCCACTGCTGGGACAACCTACTCCACGAGAGGCCCCTCTACAGGGTATTTTTTTTGTCCGGTTCGTACAAATTTGCCGATAAAAATTTTTTCTTTCAATTTTTTTACAATTAATTTTAACAAGGAGGGCGAAGGGGAAGGAGGGGGTTATGGGAAAACGGGAGGGGGGCGCATTTGGCCAATCTTGAAGGAAGTGGGAGTACCTACACTTTACCCCACCATCCGTGACCTGTCTATATATAATGGAGAAAGTGTTTGTATGTGTATATATATGAACGTATGGCCACACTGAGGGTACCAGGTTCGAATCCTTCATAAGTTAGAGTTTTTATCTCCACAAAATCAAGGCTTTTATGTCTTATTGTTGACATGCCGCCCTCTTCGCGGCCCTTGTGCAGCGCTTTGTGACCCTCGGGTGAAAGGCGCTATATGAATTGATGTTATTATTATTATTATTTGAGCTTCATTCCCCACTCATTCATTGTTCTTCTAAAACATTAACACTATTTCAGCTTTAAGTGCCCACGTTTGCACGATAGTACCATCAACCCTTTTAATCCACTCTGCCGCCTTCATCATGACGTCAGAAGAACGTGTTTCACGCTTGGAACAAACGTGTTCCAGATTACACGGTATTCGCAAAAAGAGGCTCCATACATTCGGAATTGATTTTGGTGTCACAGAGCAGACAGTAGACAGACAGTAGACAGTAGGAGAATGTTGACAGAAACTACCCACATAGAGATGACGTATTGAAGCAACGAATGCCATCAGTTGTGACCAGCATCAACCAAGACATTCTGGCGGGAGTCACGGACCATTCTCAACGATTACTACAAATGGTATTGGATGCCGATGGTTCACACGTTACAAAATGTTTTTACTCGAGAGAAACTTTCCCAAGTCTGTTGTGTTTTCTGACGCCAACATCAATTTCGTGTGTCATATTTTAGTGGGATGGCACGGTGGTCCAGCGGGTAACGCTGCCACCTCACAGCAAGAAGCACCAGTGTTCGATTCCTGGCTCAGGTGCCTTTCTGTGTGCGGTTGGCATGTTCTCCCCCGTGTCCGCGTGGGTTTTTTGCCGGGTACTCGTATTTCCTTCGACCGTCCAAACACATGCTGCTGCTGCTGTGTGTCTAGGCAAATTGGCCTGCTGACTAAATTGGCCTCGGTGACCTGTGCTGCACTGGCGTCCCATCATGGGTACAGCCCCCACCTTGCGCCCTGTGTCTTCCAGAATAGGCTCTGGCCCCCATGACCCTTTACAGCATTAAGCGGGTAATTTTTGGGTTTTATTAGTTTTTTTGTCGTTGTTGACGTGCCGTTCTCTCCGCGGCCCTTGTGCAGTGCTTTGTGTCCCTCGGGTGAAAGGCGCTCTATAAAATGCTATTCTTATTATTATTATAATTTCAGTAAATTTATTTTTATTCAAACTGGAGCATAATTTTGCCAATATCCTGTACATTAAACGGTTGGGTGCCGAGGGGGATTTAATAAAACCTTTTCTGGCAGCAGCATCCAAATGCTGTGGTGGTCACGTGGGGACACGCCATCCCCTGGCTTCGATGGAAGGACTCTTTAAGGGGTAAAAGGTCACTGAGGTCGTACCAAGGCCAGGACAATTTTATTGCTCTAAGTGCCCTTCAGGCCATAAATAAATGCCCCCCCGTTCTTTTGCCATGACTCCCGCCGCCTATCTGCCGGAAAAACGAGTGCTCCTCGTCCAATCGATCACTTTACCTTAGTCCGTTGGTTTTTTTCAAAATCCACTGCTGGATGAAGGCCTCCCCATGCACTGTGGGAACGGCAGCGTGAGACGTGCACGCAAGGTACGCAGAGGTACTCATCCATACTTCACCAGCCGCTTAGCTTGCGGGGCGTGACTAGATCTGGCGCATTCCGGGTGATCTGGCCATGGTTGTGGCGAGCCTGAGGCAATCCCGGCAGAGACAGGGTGCAAGGCAGGGCTATACCCCTGATAGGACGCCAGTCCATCACAGGGCACGGGGGCTGTTTAATCCGCAGGCCAATTAACCTATGCAGCAGCATGTCCTTGGGCTGTGGGAGGAAACCGGAGTGCCTGGCAAATAGCCGTGTGGACACTCCTGAATTTGCAATTTTGCCCGGGTGGTAGGAACGCCGTTCCAGGCGACGATTGCCCCACAATAATAATTTGCTAAAGTGGACTCGAGAAATCTTGGTGACGGAAAATTCCATCCGTGTTTTCAGGATTATTTTCCGGCAATTTGAACACTGAAACTGTTCGTGTTCACTTCGAGCGCGATCTGTCATTAGAGCCGTAGGTTTTTTTTATAAAAAAAAAGTGTAGAGAAGATAGCCGATTCGACTGATTTTTTTATTTTTTTTTCAGCCCGTTGCTCGTTTATCTGATTGGCTTTCGGCCACGACACAGAGACTCGTAGTCTAAGGACAAAAAACATCCAGCAGTGTTGCTGTGTCTGCGTTAATTTTTTTCTCCTTTTCTGTATTTTTTTTTTCGAGATATGTATCGTGGCCCTCTGATGTGGCGCCCAGATACCCGGGTGAAAAGGCCCTGATTTGAGGAAGCAAGAACTTGGCACGGGTCGCCGTTGTATTTATCAAACTATGTGCCCCATTTCACGTTCGAGAAACCGAAGGCCCCGTCCGGCAACCGCTTTAAGCAAATAACAGCAAATTACAAAATGGTGCCATATTGTCAGAGATGCGAAACGGTGAACATGGATTCCTAAGTGCACATAATAATTTAATTGAACTAATTAACTTATTAGAGTACGCTTGGCATTTTGCACCGCCGGCACAGCACAGGGCAATCGCATAGGCGCTCTGGTTACACGGGCAAGTATGGTTAGCCCTGTCGGGGTTGATTCTGCTCCGTGGTTTTGCCGATTAAGTAATTTGCGGGTCATTTTTCAGATTCGACACATTTCTGAATGTGATAATAATAATAGCATTTATACAGCGCCTTTCACCCGAGTGTCACAAAGCGCTGCACAAGGGCCGCGGAGAGAACGGCATGTCAACAACGACAGCAAAAAAACAACTAATAACAAACCAAAGCAACAAAAAAATAAATGATTAAGGCTGCTTCGAATACACTGAAAGGTCGTGAAACTGGCAATCTTAAGAGCGGCAAAAATCTGCCAGCGTCCCCTAAGATGGCCGTCACTTCCTTAAAGACAAACACGGAGGGAGACAGGGAGGGAAGGTGAGCGACAGGGAGAGACATCGGGACACAGAGACAGGAAGACAGAGAGACAGACGTGAGGGGGAAACAACGCCAAT
>JAZEWU010000023.1:3630833-3641543 GCA_036362915.1 Geotria australis | reverse complement strand
GCTTCTACAAAAACGCGCGTTTGCTGTTAAATTCTCGCGCCCGATTTCTCCCTTTCCACGCCGCACAGTTCCAACAACCGCTTCGGACCGTGGCCTCCCCCTCTCCAGTCTCCCAGCACGCGCCGCTTCCCGAGCTCGGCTTCCGCCTGGACGAGTTCGGAGTGTTCGCTCTCAACCGCCTGGAGGAGACACGGCACGGCAAGACCCCTCCTCCAGCCACCGCAATAGCCGCCGCCGCCGCGCCAAACCCTTGGGCCCCATCGACCCTCGTGGCCAAGAGACCCAAGTTGGACTCCCCCTGCGCCGGAGTGCCCCACGTGGGAGCGAATGCTCCGCCGCAGATGCTTCCCCTGGCGTACCCGGGCCCGCACCAGCAGCACCAGCAGCAGCAAGCGTATGCCCCGAGGTGAGTGGGTTCGAATTCGATTCGATTCTTCGAACCGTGATGGTCATATGACAGTTTCCCCATTGCAACAAGTTCTTCTTTAGTTGCAGACAGCCCTTCAACATTTAGAGATATAATAGTCAGTGCTGGCCTTAAAGGCGGGCGGGCATTGGCAGCGCTTTGTGACCCTCGGGTGAAAGGCGCTATATAAATTGAATTATTATTATTATTATTATTTCTTGCTCCAGACTGAGGGGCTTCTGGCATCTGTTGAGCTTCTGGACATCGTTGTCTTTCAGCTCGGCTTCGAAGTGTTTGGTAGAATTTGCAGGTTATACCAAGTATTACTTGACGGGGATCGCGACGGGAACGCTTCTACCTTGATCCCCGGCGAGTGGGTGATCCGTTTGCGTTCGCTTCGTGAGGATGGCCGGGTCACGCTGCGGTTGTCAGAGGTTGCCGCTGCACTGGTACAGAACGAACGATGGTGTTGGGAAAACACGCAGGTGTTCACGGGCAATGTTATGATTCGGGATTTGGTGGCACGGTGGCGAAGCGAGTAGCTGCTCCGGGTTCGATTCCCGGCTCGGGTGCCTTTCCATGTGCTTTTTGCATGTTGTCCCCCTGGGTTTCCGCCGGGTACTCCGGTTTCGTCACACAGTCCAAATACAAGCACTATATTTGTTACAATAATAGTTTTTGTTCTAGATCTCTACCTTGCTATTGTCCCCCCCGACCCCCAGCTTAGCTTAACTTGTAGATAATAAAAATTGTTAGTATTTAGTTTTTTTTAATCCTAGTATTTTTAAACCCTGGTTGTTGTGTTCCAGTCCAAGTATATGCCAACACCGGGGTCTGAGAGAAACGGCATTTCGATCCTGTACATGTCCTGTACATATGGCAGAATTGAATTGAAAATGTCCCGACTTAATTTGCCCCCCGATGCCGCCGAGATAGGTGTCGGGGCCGCGAAAACCCACACAAAAAAAACCATTCTGAGCGCGATCGTCCGAACGCAAACGTCCCGTTTCTCCGCCTGCCGCAGGCCGAGCGACGGCGCCCACCACGCGGAGATGGCCGGGCCACTCGCCCGCTTCGCGCGGCCCTTCGCCGCCCACGTCACGCTGCCGTGCCGCAAGCGCCAGCTGAGCGCCGAGGGCGCCGCGTCGCCGATGAACCTCGCCACCTACGCCCAGCACGGCCTCGTGCGTGACGCCGCGCCACCGCCGCGCGTCATCGCCGTTACGCGCTCCGGCAAACAATATCCGGCCAAGTTTGCGATTGCAAATCTTGACTTGTGTTCGAATTGTTGGAAATGGCGCCAGTGGTAACATCTGCGCCTCACAGAAACAATGGTCTTACCCGAGCTGGTTCGATTCCGGCCTTGGGCGCCTTTCTGTGTGGAGTTTGTGTGTTCTTCCTCTGTTCTGTGTGGGTTTCCTCCGGGCTTTCCGGTTTCCTCCCACAACCAAAAAACCCCTAATCAATTAATTAATTAATTAACCGATAACATCCTAATATATAGGAAGCAGTGTGTGGCAATATGGCGCCGGCAAACCGCCTGGCTGCCTCCTCCACCTCTCTGCGCTTTCCTCGTGCCTCTGAGTCGTTCTCTCCTTAAATTAGTACCTTCGACAGTGAATGAATATGTGCGCGTTGTAAATGTAACTGAAATTTACTCTAGAAAAGTGGCGTAAAGGCGAATTCGACGTCAAGCTCGGTATTGCTGTACTGAGACTTTCCTTCGTTTTTCCGCCGTCTGTGCGGCGCAGGGCGCGTCTCTCGCCGTGCAGCGCGGGGCCTACGCGGGGCTGGCGTGCGAGCTCGCGGCCCGCAGGGACCCGCGCTGGAGCGGAGACTGCGCCGCGGACAAGCCCGGCGATGCCGCCCGCGCCCACCACGCCGTCTGTCGCAAAGCCACCACAGGTTCGGCCGCCGCGAGTTGTTCTCTCGTCGAATGAATACCTTTGACACATCGATCGTGAAAGCCTTCGAACTGAACGTCTATCTACGAACATCTAGCTATCCTGCGGGATTTGTTCGTCTTTTCTGCATCGTTTACGTCGCGCGTCTCTCCCCCCAACCCAACGCGGTTGATCCGCGCGTACGATCGACGACCGCGACCGCGCGTGCAGACGCGGCGAGCCGGCTGCTGGCGGGCGGCAGCTCGCTGCCCGAGCTGACGCGCTACGACTGCGAGGTGAACGCGCCGGTCATCGACTGCCGCCGCCTCCTGCAGGGCGTCGAGCTCCTCCGCGCCCTGGACCAGACGACGTAAACGGCCGGCGAGCGGGACCGACCGCGAGCGTCGACGGTCGCAGCTCTCCTCGGTCTTCTCCCCTCACCCCCGACCGCCCGCTCCCCCCCCCCGGCCCTTGCTCGCCTTCAGCGGTGACACCTTTGGCGGTCGGTTGAGACGACCGGAGCCGAAGCCGCGCGTTGCCGGCGATACGCGCGGCGCGGAGTGGTGCGGCCCGCGCCCGCGTCCGTGCGGATCGAGGGAGGATCTTCAGTTCGGGTCGAAGTTGGGCGCGCGCCGCGGGTGCCGTGAACTCGGCTCCGAAGCTAGAGCCGCACGGAGAGGGTTGAGATTAAACGACGGATAAGGGGGGCAGGCAGCACGCTAGAGAGCCGCTTTGGTTTCGTTGGTTGCGTCTACTTTCTCAATTGCTCTCTCTCTCGCTCGCTCTCTCTCTCTACGTACTGTATATGTACGTGTACGTTTGTGTCGCGTGTAGTGGAATGTTGGAGCAAGTGTTGTTCGCGAGAAATTATTAAGACCAGCATGGCGCACGAGGGTGTCGTGTGGTCAGCATCAAGGCCCGGCCAGAACGTGCCTCGACGGTCTTGTACCGCTATATCGGGGAAACTTTGTCTTTGTAGCGGCGTTTGCCACTATTATTAAGCCCTCCCTATTTGGCTGCTGTTCTTATCTGGAGGTCAGTGAAGCAGCTGGGATCTAATGAACAGCTCCGTGCTTGGCAGCCAGGCACACATCTGCAGAGGCTCACAGGTCAAGAAGATGCCTGCTGCTGAAAATGTTTATGCAAACATTTGCAGCCGCATATATTATTTTTGGACTCGCGTTTTATGATTAATGGGTGGGAAGCTGGGAGCCACTCCCGCGTTTACCATTTGACGATTCATTATATTTGCAGAGGCTCGCAGAGCCAGCTTAGGAACAAGGCTAACAACGAACTAAAAATGCCACCAAGATTAGATGCAAGTAAGCAGTATTTTGTAAACTAAAGGGTGATTGGCTCGAGGGGTACGGGGTAGGTTTTGTGACCACTATTTAGAGTTTAGCCGGCAGAGCATCGCATCATGTGTTGTGAATGACAGCAATGCGGAATTCAATCTCGTCCATTGGTGATGTTCCCTACATGAGTGAACTCTGCGCATATAGTTTGGGTAGCACTTTACGTTTCAATATTTAACGGAGATCCATTTTTCACGAATAAAAGGAGAGGACAGTTTTGGTAACTTTTGCTAATATAACAACACAGTATCTGAATACGATTTGACAAAAGTAAACATTGAATTTCTACAATAACAAAAAGTAGCCGTTGCATTTTTTTTGCAATGCATTCAGTTATGTAAACCGCAGAAATGAACAGTTGCCTTGGCCCTGTTGCCATCAGATATTGTTGCAATTGAGAATAAATGTATCCCAACTCCCATATATTAATCTTTTTTTTCTGTTTATATTAGAAATGTCGTTACATTGTTCGTTTATTTGTAAACAAAAAAAGAACAGAAAAAAACGTACGGCTTTGACCGAAAAATATAAACGTTTAAATTTTGCGGTCCAAGTACCATGCAAAACATGTATACTTTAACGAAATTATAAAGTAAACTTGAGTATGAATGTACATCGTTTCATCCCTAACATGTTAAGGAAGAAAAAAAACATTATTTGTAAAGCACCTTCGAGAGGTTTCCACTCCACGTTGAATGCAAAGATTTATTTAAAAACATGGAAACATGTTATTTTTAGCACAAAAATGTATAATCTTAGCAGCTAATGCCAGATTATCTGCACACAACCTTGATGCGTTATGCTAATTACATTTTAGTGTTCTTCAGGAATAAAGTACCAATTCCAATCACTTACACATACCATCCTTTGTATAATAAGGCATACCCTACAATAGCTATTGAAAGATAGGACGCAGGTAACTTGTTGTATGCCTTGTGTCAGATTATTGTAATAACATAACTTTTATAACAATTAGCTTATCAGACATGGACCTTTCAGTGTTTTAGCAGCATAATGTTATAAAGATCCTTAGGGATGGTATTATAATACAAATACTGTACTCGTACTGGTGATGCATTTTCTTCACAGTGCATTTTACGTATACATCAGCGATGACAAAGAATACTCCGTTATGAAACTACAATGGATCTATGATCCCTATAAATCCTATTTTTACATTTCTTCACACTTTGCCGAATTTTAACCAAGTGCCTGAGAAACCTTTCTCTTTCTGTGCAGATGGAATATCTTGCTCCTGATTGTAACAGCGAAAAGGCCAATTCAACTCCATGTCAGTGGGTCGTAAAATAAACCATTCCGGGTTTTCTAACCTGCAAGCCTTATAGGCAGGTCGAAAAATACGTTCCACTTTTACCCCCTTTTTCCACTGGCACATCTGAGCCAAGCTAGGGCCACGCTGGGGCCACACTGGAGCACGGAGCCTGGTTTTGCCTGAACTTGGTGCACTGTGTCCCGTCGACAATAGGGTCGACATCAGCATCATGTGCACGCACACGCACACCCGGCAGGAATTTCATCAACAGTGGCCTTTAACCTTGCCTTGCCTTAAAGGGCACCGGGCAAATTGCCATGGCTCCAGGTGGGTTGAGCAGTGATCCCCGATTCAGGTTTTTACAGCCCAAGAATAAAGGCAGCTTTCCCCGAGAACAGATCTGGCAACGGCTCAGCATATGTTACTGGCATGTTGAGCGTTATCTCTGATTTCCTATTGTACCCTTATCGGTCCAGCGTCTCCAAATAAATGAGGAGCTGATGTTATGATTAGAAAACCAGGGTTTGGAGCTCGCAGCCTTTTAGAACTGTAGCCACGGCAGGTCCCTGGTAAACTGACTACTAGAGAGACATTGGGTACACATGTCTGTGGATGAGTCTTTTTTTGACAATTTACAAGGATGGTGGATTCGTCATCAGCCATGATCTGCTTACTGGTGATAAACGCCTTCCAAGGCCATCGCCGTCGCTTCCGATCTTGTGAACCAAATCATCTAACTATTGCATACAGACCGATTTCATCGTTCCATCTTCGTGTTCCCGCCTTTGGATGTGTGATATTGTAACCCAAAGATACTTCTTCTCTGGGTCGAAGGAGAGAGAAATGCTGTCTCGGGTTTTCTCTAGGTTCTTAAGTCTCCTGCTCCTTAAAGCCAAACACTCATTCATGGCACTGGTCAGAAATACCAATGCAGGACGCTTCTGAAAACTATTATTGCGAGGCTTTCCTGCGTAAATAATTGTCGTGATCATAATGATTGTTGAAATCAGGGCACCGTTGCTGCCGGTTTTTTTTTTTCCACAGCACTCATCAATCACGGCAAGACGTTTAAAAAGATTTGAATTTTAAAAGAAATGTCTTCAAAGTGGTTCTCATCGAGTAAATCTGGCGAGGTCGCTTTGCAGTTGAATTTCGATTCTTACCATGCTTTGATTGGATGCCTACAGAAGCCTTTAACGAATGTGTGACGTAAGGTGGTCTATGGATTTGTGCTACTGTACTGTTGTTTCTATTTAAATGTTGAACTTGACTCTGCCTCTAACCACTGTCTGCAGAGGGTTGGCTAACTCGCACAATAGTTTTTTGTTCTTGAATGAATACGTGTGTACCTTATAAAAAAAACTGTTGCAATTTAAATAAAGTATCTTTATATATACAAATATATTATAAAAAAACACTATTTTAGAAAATAGACTTAGATATGCAGGGTATTTTCTACTACGTCTTGTTTTCATATTTTTGTTTTATTTAAGCTCACCACTTTACCGTCAGGTGGCTTCACATCGCATAAGCCAAAGGAGCGTGATGTAGACTCGCGTATTCTCATACACACCTGCAGACTTGTGGTAGTTGTGATTTCCCGCGAGATGTGTTACAGTGGGGCCTAACCCAAGTAGCAATCGGGTGCACACGAAACTGCCTTACAACCAGAATGGGTCAGTTGGAAAAGTATCGGATTTTGTTTTGTTTTCTTGGTGGGTTTTTTTCCGAATGCCTATCGAAGCTCATTAAAAATGTGATTGTAGTCATGTCAATGCATGCGTCCAAAGTCAAAATTCAGTGCCCATTCCCAAACTAGGCATTGCATGTAAATCATTTCCATCCAACTGTCACACCCCACGCTGGTGATGGGAATTCTGCATACGATGTACATGGCGAGGACTAGGGGCCAGGTTTGCATCTTAAGGATGTGGCTGAAACACATTGTTTTGATGATTTTCAACGTTGTTTGTAACCGAGACATCGGCATGTTTTCATGACAAATGTGATGATTGACATTCGTCAAGGTGAGAATGTGGCCCTAGGCATGATGAGTCATGTCCCCAGTTATTTACATGATTTGAGGTTGCAATTCAATTCCAGAGTGAACTTGTCAATTGGGAATATGCAACTGATTTGTTGTCGTTTAACTAAATTATACGCTAACGCTTTGAAGATGTTACATTTAGGCCGACTCAAAGCAACCCTGTGCAGGATTGAGCGGTTTCTGACAATAAATGATTGATTAATGCTACAAAAAAATAAGTGAATATGGGAAACTATAGAGATGAGTTGGCAATAAGTGACAGAAAAGCATCCATTCTTGAATTAAATCGCAATGTCTAATTATGACAGTTCATAAAATATCTGTATAAGTAAATATTTACAAGTTTACGGAATGCATATGTTTTAGTCATAAGGCAGTGTTTGTCCTGTACTTGTTTTTAATCCAGGTCCCCCATGATGTAATGTCACTATGATCCCACCTGGTTTAAATTAAAGCACATGGATTAAAATAATGTATATTAATAACGTTGGTCGAAAAGTGTTTTAAACCTGTGGTTCTTGCCTTTTAATTGACTTAATGATACTCATATGTGAGTAGATGGTAGATATATTTTGTTACTGCTGATCACAGTTAATTCCCCCATTAATATTCGTAGTAAAGATTTTGACAGCCTTTTGTCAATCCACTGCTGCATGAAGACCTCATGCTCTTGTCAGTCATAGGGGTTGTTTGACCATACAGTACTTCACTATACTGGTCAGTTGATATTGGTGGAGGGGGATGTCCAAGACCAGTTCACATATCCCTCGCCACTGATGTTAGCCATGGCCAGGAATACAACTCGGGTGGTCAGGTGCAGAGTGCAGCGCACTAACCACCGCGCCACCACTGCACCCCCTATCTCCAAATTAGCCAGCATTTTTATATTGGTCGCGCATGTGTTAAAGTGCTACATAAACCATTAATCACAATTATATTTTCTTTAAAGTCTTGCATTCGGCTCAGAAGGTGAAAAGAACACTAAGGATGTCCTGCATTCTCTCCAACTTACATATGGCTCATGGGGCGGATATGGCATGTGACTTAATTTCATACAGCCACATGATGCTAAAGGGTGCGAGTACATGCGTGGGCCGCCAAAGATCATTTAAGGTCTAAGTTGGCACTCGGCAAGGCAAAAGTTCCGCGACCCTGGCAGAGTGTGCAGAGCGATCTCTCGTGTGTTTCACCTCTCTGGACGTTACGAAGAATGGCTGTCCGTGTTGTTTCTCCGCGCAATATATTTCACTTTTACAATGTGCCGCGCCATATGCACACGCTATATGCTCATATTTTCGGGAATTCTCACTCCCACCAGTATAGCACACTCACTTAACTTACACAGTATTGTCACAGGTTGTTCTTGCATTTTCACATCAGATTGTCTGAAGTGCGAGTTAATTCACCCGGCACAGAGACAACTCGATGTTTACTAAAAAAAAAAGTGTGATATTTTTTTTATTGGTCACACTTTGTAGTTCTGTGTTCCCACATTATTTGAATTATATCTTGCGTTGATTTTGGTCCAAATCATGAAGAAGCAAAAAAAAAACATGCTGACGTTACAACTACATTTTACAACGGTTAAGTTAGCGGATGTTGTTCAGGCCTTGTCGAATGTGTTCGGTGTGAGCGAAATGTCCCTAAAAAGAGCAACAGATTGCCGATTCGTAAATTCACAGAGCGTGTTATCGACCACAAAACATGAGCATTAAGTCCTGATGAATATATATGTATTCGTGCATGAATATATATAGTACATATGTTAAGTGCTTTTGTTTGAACTCACTAGACCCTTTCAGTCCAGTTGAAACGTGTTTTGTAAAGTTATACATGGTTATTTTAAATCTTTTGCCCCGTACTGGTGTAGGAAGACGAAGTGAAGGAACTGTAACCGGACTCACTACCGTACCTTTAATAACCGCAAGGCAAACCAAAAAAATGTGAGGCTTTGCTGCCTAGGTGTTTGGGGCATAAACGTCAGGTGCTACATTTTTATTTTTCGATTTTAACCAAACGCTTTGGCGTCAACATTACCGTACTTATGTGTTAGTAGTAGTGAATGTACCTGTTATTACATCAGTTAAAAAAGCCAAATAAAAGTTATTCTATATCACCAGCGCTGTGAAACGCTCGCTTTTGTTGTAATGCTTCCAACAACTGTGATGAATGGAGATGAAACGATGCTTTGTCGATTTGTCGATGAATATCCACATTCATGCATGTCGTATGTGTGTAGGATTTAAAAAAATAATCAAGAATTTTATTTGGATGTGCTTTATGTAAATTGTTTTCATGATACCCCTGCAAATACAAGGGGCCGCTACATTTCAATATTCCACACTGACCATCCGTCATGATAAATACGGTCAAGTAACCCCATAGATAACATGGCACGGGCGGCATTCATCCCGCAATAGATTTGCAAAAAGTAGCAAACTATGATTATTGTCGTTTAATGGTTTAGTCAGAAGTGCAGTGGGTGCTTTTTTTAACGAACTTGAATTAAGCAATTTAAGCATTCAATTTTCAGGAAAGCCCGTTCCTCACTAGCAGGCCTCGACAGTGGCAGCTCCTAAACATATTGTCCTGCGCAATAATATAATAGGGTAGATTTGATATTGAATGGGATATTTTGTTATTTTGGAATGTATATTCGAGGGTTTTATAATAGACCTCCAGAGACTTCAAATCCCTTTCCCTCCCTTGATTATTTTTTTTTATCCTGAAGAATAATTTCATAATCCTTAAACATCTCAACAAGGCACGCTTGTAAAGCAAGTTTCCCATTTACTCATGGCCACCAAGGAATATTAAAACATTTTTCACATTCTTAACTTAAAATCAACATTCTTGTTTTATTGCAAGCATTGTGGGATCTCCCCTAGCAAGATTCCCACCCACACAGCTTCATCCAGCGCAGATTCTGTGGTTATTTCACAACAGTTTGTTGTATATTAGTTTTACAAACATTGTTTACGTACAAGAGCAGCGTTTGTGAGACAGTTTTCTTTTCTCTGAGATACAAAAAAATCTGATGTAGAAATTTCTTTACAGCTTTTTGCAGCATTGTGTGCTTGTAACACGTGTTATTTTGCACTGTTGAAACATCACACATTTCATTGTGTTTTCAACGATTAGATATGAAAAAAAACCTGCATAGCCAAGGATTATATGAGGCTTTGCAGCTCGCAGTAGTATTGAACTAGTAGAACAGTAGCTGACGAGCAGATATCAAGGCAAAATAGTTTGCCCATTTTGTACAATTGCAGCTAGGCAGAAATGTATTCGAGTAGGGATCTAAGGTGGCTCATCGAAGGTAGTGACTGGAGCTTCAAGCTCACAGCAATATCGTTCCAAAAACGAGGAGCAAACGTAATATATGTAGTATAGGCACAGGCAGCTTTGTGGGTGCTCTTAAGCCACCTGTGACTTCTTCTTCTTTGCGATTCTTCGAAGCACGATGGTCAGCCTCTGGACGTCGTTGTCTTTCAGCTCGGCCTCGAACCTGTGACGAACGACAACCTCATCACCCCTGGATGGCGCCCCCTTCCCGTATGTGAACTTATAGCACCATGGAGGCAAGCGTTGGGGTATGGCATTCGGGTTCCCTCTGCAGGATAAGTGCAGGCCGTGCATTGGTTTGGTGTTAACATGCTGGGAAATTGGGCGGCACGGTGGCGTAGTGGGTAGCGCTTCCGCCTTACAGCAAGAAGGTCCCGGGTTCGAATCTCGGCTCGGTGTGC
>JAZEWU010000023.1:3600719-3622537 GCA_036362915.1 Geotria australis | reverse complement strand
CTGTGTCTGCCGGGATAGGCTCCGGCTCACCGCGACCCTGTATAGGATTACGCGGTTTCTGACAATGGATGGAGATAGCAGGCGCGTCGTAGTCGCAATTGTTACGGGTGTTACGACACCCGCACTTTCACAGAAGCATGATTCCATCCCCCCCACTTGTTGCGACACCCGCACTTTCACAGAAGCATGATTCCATTCCCCCCACTTGTTGCGACACCCGCACTTTCACAGAAACATGATTCCATCCCCCGCACTTTATCCTGTAATACCCGCGGCTGCGACGCGCCTGGATGGGAGTATCTCTTATTTAATCTGGAGGTTTTCACCTCTAAGACCTGGCAACACTGCTTGCCGTCTCCACCCTCCACTGTATTCTCACCTCGCCCACACCTATCGGCTCGCCTTCGTTTCACGCTTTCGTGGGCTTTCAGTGTCCTTCGGGTTTCATTTTAAAAATTGTGTTTGATTCAATACGTTGTGCCACCTTTTTAAAATCGTTGATTTCGGCTGTCGCCTTCTGGTTCTAAGCGAGCTGGATCGTGAACGTGAAGCAGAGGGCGTGTGTTTTGGAACATGCATCCGTGTCTCGGCCGCGTTCCACCTTTCGCTGTTTAATCAAGGTAAAATACTCTAAGCACAAGCTTCGGTGATTCGTTTAGTAGGCGTACAATGCTGCTGCGGTAGTCAAATCGGTTTCTAGGTATACGTTTGGTTCGGTTAATTGAGTGTGTTTTTGATGGTTTCGAGGCCGAATGTTTTGCCGGCTCTTTCGTAGAAGCTCCTACCGGGGGCCTCGCTCTCTCGTCGGTAGGACGTTAGTCCAGCACGGCAGGCAGTATAGGCCATTGATTTTCATTTTAGTATCCTTACAGTGATTTTTCTTTTACTAAAACGAAGACATCACCCGAAATGTGTCCGATTGCGTCAGGTCTCCGAAGCTAAACCGATTTGATACTGGCCAGTACTCTGGATAGGAAATTGAGATTTCCAGGTGTGGTAGGCGTAGGCTATGGGGTTGCGATGCTATTGGAGTATGGAACATTAAATCGATCTGTGTGGAGCTTCGAGCGTTATCCTCTTGTTTGCGTGGTGGATTTTCTCCGGGTTCTCATTTTTTCCTTCCACAGGCCAAGCAAATACTCATGAATTGGCCAGTTCCCTCCTGAAAGAGTCTTGAGGCTTAGGCATTCCCCATTACATAAAGACAATTGATGTTAATGCATTATCTTGTTTTGTATATTTACAGGTTAATCGACATTGTCTTCTGACCAAACTTCAATTAAGAAAAGGGAAAAGAAACACACCCGCTGATAAACATGATGCCTGTGAGTATTTAATAGACTGAGCGTTACATTAACTTGTTGAGAACACCACTGACTTGTGTTGTCTAGTTCAGCAGTTCTCAAACCTTTTGCACCTCAAGGCCCACTTGGCTCTGGTCTCCACGGACCACTAGGTGGCGCTGCCGGCCCGCTGCTGCGAATGGCAGGGTCTAGTTTATAATGGAGGCTCGGACTTTGTCACCGCGACCCTCACCAGGACAAGCGGTTTATAAAATGGATGGATGGATGGATTTTAAGGAAATATTTTCTTAGTGTTCGTTAAAAATATAAACGTTGTCACAATATCACTCTAGGTGTTCTAATGTGTTATACAATCAGCCACTTAGACGTTAGCGCTCTGGTTTTGCTGCTTAAACCCTGTTTTTGCGACGTGATCTTTTTGTATAGCTTAATAATAGTAATTATGAAAAACTCAGGAGTAATGTCCCTGTGACTCAGGAGTTACGATATGTTTTCCCGTAACTTGGTGCATCCCATCTATGAGTGTTGCAATTTATAAATACACTGCAAAATATCGAATGACTGACAACTGGCAAAGGGCTCTTTTTAGACTGAGGAAGCACAGCTTGTTGTCTATCGAAGTGACTACAGAACTATTGTACATGTAGTAGTGTGCATCTGTATCCCATCTAATGTTCTGTTATGAAGTTCCAGAAGGACATTTATTCACCACACGACTCCTGCCATTGTTCTCACCATCTTCATTTGTGCTCCTACCTGGATTTTAGAGTCCATTCTTCAGTATCTGACGACACTATCACAATTTGAATATCATATGTGACTGGCCTCAACTAAATTCTTACTGAAAGTTTGAAATGCATCCAGTCCTTAAGTGACATATGCAGGGTGCTAGCATCGGATGTGTAAATATTTGTGTAATACAATATGACCTAGTCAACAACAATTAGATCATTGGTGTGGTTTACAAAGGAGGGTGGGATTCTACTAGCATAACTTGAATATAATTCACACGCTTTGTCAATCCACTGCTGGATGAAGGTTTTCCCACAAGTGTTAGCCATAGCTGTTGTTTGACCATACTTGACTATGCTGGTCAGTACAGGTTGGTGGGAGGGAGGGCAGGCCGAATATATTGGAGATGACTTGCCACTAATGTTTGCTACGGCTGGTAAATCGATCTCGGGTTTTGAGAATCTTTGTTCTGGGCGCTAACCACTGTCACTGCTCCTCCCTTTTATGACCATACTTAAATGTAATTAGTGTATAGGGGTTTTTTTACATTGGTACTTCCTTTGCACGGCGACACCTTAGGTAGCTCACATAGTTATAGACGATGAGTCAGACGTCTTACATGAGTCTTCAAAAGTTATATTTGTGAATGTAAGATGCACGTGGGCGTAAGCAGCTTTTATAAGCATGTACATTACTTTACTCGGTGCATTTGCACACAAAACTTGAGTATTGAGCATAATACAAGCTTGAGGATTTTAGAAACCACAAAACCACAAACAAATAAGGTAAGTGTTCCAGGGTCATCGAGATGCCAGATATGTATTTACGCTACTTTTTGCTTTTGTACTCAGTTGTTAGTCAGGGAGATATGGGGCGTACTCCCATTTTGACGTTTGTTTATAGATTAGATTGAAAATTGCTTTCCAAAGCTGTTCTTTCAGGATGGCCGTGTCGAGCGCTGTCCCTCTCTCCGTTGCGACGTTTCGCCTCCCACGTTGGAGGCATCCTCAGGCGTTGTGTAGATTCGATTGCCAATGCCTAAACTCAACTATCAGCTGCTTCTAAATACGTTCCACACATACGTGGAATTGTTATAGTGAAATACTCTTGCATTAGATACGATGTCCAAATTCACAATCACACTTGCATTAAACTATTTTTCGTGTGGGCATATTTCTTATTGTGATCTGTGCAGAAGATATGGTTTGTGAGCCTATTACCGTGGAGAGGATTTTTTTACCATTGTTGAACATCAACCTTTGTAACCGCAGAGATAAGGTGGTGAGGAAACTGCGTACCACTGACTATCTTTGAACATAACTATGGCCTCACTTGTGGTACGTTTGTTAATTCAAGCATTCAAATGCGTGCGACTTGTTGCCGTATCTAGTCGTTAAAACTTGCGGTTGCTGTTTGTGCGCTCAAATGTGTAAAATGTAACGTGGTCAGCAGCAGTCATGTGTTATGAATGTGTGTCTGTGTGTATTTACGTGTACTTTTTTACTCTATTTATTTAAGTCTTGAAAAACATTCGGAGTGGGAGTGCTTGTTTGTAACAAGATAATGTCTGTCAGGTCTTGTGTGGCACACAAACAATACGTTTATCTGTTCATGTCACAACTTCTCAAGATCCGAAACAAGTTTGGAGGCCTTAAAACAGTGAAGTTTTACTATATAGTACTGATTCATCGTTGTTATTTTGATGGATTGGCACCGTGGTAGGCACAGCCCAGAGATTGCTGTAATAGGGACGACAGTGTAAACACATTCCTGCACTTTATACAGATGCATCTTGATTAAGTGTAATTAGATCTTAAGGATTTCTGCAGCTAACTGCAATAAGCAGTAAATATGCGTGGTACAATGCGGTCTGTGAAATAGATTGTTCAATTTTTTTTAAGAACAAGCCTAAACCAATTGAATACATAAGTGCAGATATTGCACTTAGTTGTTCGTAGAGTTTGCTGGCGCTATTTATTGACCATATTTTTTTTTAAATCAAATTTTTCCCCCAATGTTATCCCATCTGGGCTATTGGTGTCATGGCATGACATGAAGTATCCATTCAAAGCTCTCACAGAGCAGTGCAATGCTTAGTGGTCGAGAATGGCCCATGGTAGCAGATCACATAAAGCTCCTTCATCCGACATCCCTTCCAAGAGGCCTGTTCGACGCGGTAGAGGCAAGCATATTCGCTGCATGACAGGCAAAGTTCTCGTTTAATTTGCATTGCTGTTTAACTAAACTAAGCACAGAACGTCATTGAAGGTGATGGGTGTGTATTTGTGCAGACGTTAGCGACCGGGTTGAGACATTTCAGCACACTTAATAACCCGCTTGAATGTCATCCCAGAATCTCAGCAGTGCCAGCACAGTGCTCTAACTTCTGAGCAACTTGACCACCTCTCATGAACTATATAATTGAAATCACTTTACTTCACATGGTTTACGTTATGCACAATTATTACGGTTATCAGGCAACGTTAAACTGTTAAAGTGTAAGCTGGGTATAAATTATGACTGTGAGATCTTGTCATGTTGATTTGGAATACAATAGCATAATATGTGTAGGTGGCAGAGTGGCACAGTGGTAATATCTGCAGCTCACAGAGAGAAGCTCCTGTCCGAGGCCTTTTTAATCCTCCCTGAAGCGCCTTTTTTGTGTGGAGTTTGTGTGTTCTGCACCTGTTCCGCGTTGGTTTCCTCCGAGTTCTCCGGTGACCTGCCACAACTACAAAAACATACATTTATTAGCCGATACCATCATAATATATAGAGATGCAGTGTCTGGTGGGTTGGCGCCAGCTTTCAGCGTGGCTGTCTCCCACCTACCTTTGTTGTCCTGCAGGAAAGGTTTGACGAAGAGTACACAATTACATACTACATGGTATCGAACGGCTGTTGTTGTCTGTCAGTTTGTTAAACAACTTTTGTTTAAAAGCGTGAAAAGGTTAAGGTTGCTTATTTCTGATGTTGGAAATGATTCCGCGCATATACGATATTGTTTACTCATTTTATTGGCATCCATTTGCTTTTACATTCCTTACACAAGCATAAAGTAAAATGTCTTGTTTGGCAACATTATTGAGGAAGAGGCAGTTGCCATATCTACTGTCACTAACACCGGTGCAGCTCGTAATATTTTTAGAAGCAACCGTCATTTTGAAACTAATTCTTCTTCTTTGCGATTCTTCGAAGCGCGATGTTAAATTACAGTTTCCCATTTTCTTACACAGCCCCTTGCATTTTCATTGAACTCCGCAATAAATCGGACATATTTTAAATTGTTTACAAAGCAGCAATAACGTCGCGATCCCTGTCAGGTAATACTTGGTATTGCCTGCGAATTCTACCAAACACTTCGAGGCCGAGCTGAAAGACAACGATGTCCAGAGGCTGACCATCGTGCTTCGAAGAATCGCAAAGAAGAAGGGCGCACAAAAAAAATACAAATTCTCTCCGAAAAATAATTTCCAATTCTCATCTTAAATTATTAAGTGTTAACGGGCAGTATCTCCCTTGTTTATGTGTTATTTCAGAGACACAGCCCATGGTGCTCTGGTGCCGAGCGTTAGTCTTTATCCTTCACGCTTGGCGTCTAATTCTGTGGTAATTAAAATGCGGCTTGCGGAATTTATTTTTCTCAACTGCCCTCTTATCTCTCTGATTGGCATAATTGCTGCTGACGGCCGTGGCATGCCATGCACTAGTGTGAAATCCCTTTGACATGACGTGAAGTTTTGACAGCTGTCGCATGCTGCTAGCTGTTCTTGATTGTCCTTTTAGCAATGCCACGGCTTCAGCAAGCCCCCAAGAATGTGACACCGAATTATCTGATAGCGGGCGCCAGGAACACACTCACTACAAAAATGCCAGGGTATGAAGCAATACTTGCAACCGGTGGAGCAAATCAAAATATGCAGGCTGACACCGGACTGAAGTGTTAAGCCTGTGGCTCCAAATAATGAATCTTTCTTAAACATAAGGTACCAATGAGACAGTTGACTGAGTATAACGTAGGACTTTGTTTAAGTTAAACTGGTTATTCACTGAAGTATTTTAATCCTTGGATCAATGTGACGATGTGAGGAATGTACATTTGTTAAACTCGTGGACTCACTTCTGGTTTAACAGTTGCTTTTAGTCACATACTGTACATACAATGTCAATGATGTGCTTAGATGCACATGCTGTTTCCACAAGCTCGTCCCCTTCTCAAAAACTCACGGGGTTTTTTGCAAAACAAGTTTTTTTTTCACCCCCTTAAGCAAAATTGTCAGGCACTGTGGCAACAGTGCAACTTGAGACTTCTTTGTGGGTGTGGTATGAGATGTAGTGGTGGTCATGCCTTTGGAAATATTGTGACTTTTTAACAGCTTTGTTGTACATTTTCTGCTCTTTACAAGATCGATTGACGGATCATCTTTTCAAGTAAAATTATGTTCAAGTTAAGAGCGGTCCAAAATCACGTATCTGTTCTCTTATTGAAGTAACGGTGACACTTGTACGTATCAAAACCCTTCACTGTACATAACCTGCTATGTCTTGACTATTGCAGCGCTTTGTGACCCTCGGGTGAAAGGCGCTATATAAAACGCTATTATTATTATTGGTCGCATGCCTGTGAATTATGAATGCGAAAGTTTCCTGCCCGCTTATGGATATTCAGCTACGTTTGAATGTTTAAATATTAAGCGGCATAGTTTTGACCGTACAGAAATTTTGGAAAGCCCTGCGCGCGTTGACGGTGCTTGTTTGCCACTGGTGTCCAGATGATCCTGACGGTGCTGCTGAGTGAGGGAGACCAGCAGGGAATAGAGGTGCCAGTCACGCCAGACACCTGCTGCAGGGATGTCGTTGACTTCTGCAAGGAGCCCGGAGAACTGCACTGCCACCTCGCGCAGCTGTGGCGAGGAGATGGTGTGGAAACAACAAATACATTTAAAAAGTTTGGCAAAAAAAAATCCTACACACCGCATGCTTTGTGTACCACTCTCTCTAAGACATGTTTGTTGTTGGAAGTATACAGTTATTGGTGTGGAAGCTGATGGGCAGTTTTGAGAACAGAACCCATATGAAAATTGATTTTACAAAAAGCTTATCTTATTTGCAAAGGATAAAAATGTACACAGCCTTAATGTTTTTTTCTCAAATGCCTATAAGGATGCCCTGAGCATGTTTCTAGTGTAAACAAGCTGAAAGAGATTGATTTTATCCAATTATAGGCCTTTGTAATCTGCAAGTTGCACTAAACACAACGTTTGCATTGCAGAATGTGACAACCGGAAGTTGGATGTTTAACAGAAACTATTTCATTTTTGGAAAACGGAAAGTTAGTTAACTTACAGAAATACATTTTCATTCCATTAAGCCAAGTTATTTTTTCTCCTCCTTAATGGGAACCCAGTAAACAGTCTTAAACATGTATAGATGTGTCATTGCAATAGTAACATTAATTGATTTGTCGTTTAGCACCACTTTAAAAAAAATTCGGACAGAAAGTGTTCTATTTGAAATGCGTTACAAACATTTGCATGCTCTATTGACTGTATCCCAGATAATGCTGTCAACACGTGCTTTTATCCAGTTGCTGATAGAATACCTCTTACACTGGATATCTTTATAACAGCTATATTACTCTCTGGTGTGTTGTCGGGTTGTAACCCACGTTATTCGGCTTGTTCGATTCCTGAAAAAACTCCCAGCATGTAGAGCGAAACGTCAGACAACACGCGGTACGACCCGAAATGACATCATACAGCAATAACCAAAATTGACCATAGGTCAAAGGAATGTTTTATTTATTTCCATTTATCTAATAAACACCCTAATCTGAGTATTTTTTTTGTTATTACGCACTTTATAACGCTTACGCATGTTACGTAATTTAATCGCACACCTAAATTACGGACTTTGCCCGTGCGTGTTTTTCTGTGCTTGTGTGTAAAATGACAGAGCGCTCGCTGCCAGCGCAGGAGATGATTTACGATATCCTGCAGCAGTGGGGGGCCCGCCGGGACGAGGTGAAATTCTACCTGCGGCACGATGACCCGCCCACCATCGACAGAGACCCAGGTGAATTCCGCCGGCCCACCGCCGGTGAAATGCCCTCGCGTTCGAGGGCTGTCCCAGGTGTCCTTATCTCCGGCGCGCGCCTGCCCAGCTATCCGGCTGTGTGCGTGCGTGCGCGCGCGCGGGATATGCTGCGGCATGCCGTCTGTCGTGGAATGCTGTCGAGTGGGCCGAGGCAAGTCCCAGCCTGAGGTGCAGCACAACGGCGAGGTATATGTAATGCGTGCGTGTGCGGGTGGGCAGGCGATGTTCGCACAGACGCATGGAGCGAGCGATGGGTTTTCTGTTTTCGTCATAGTGTTATTAATCACCCGTGACCAAATCACCCCGGTCTGGATGGGGTACGGTGATAGCGAAGCTACCGTTTTCGGGATGTGCGACGAGACGAAAGCTTGGCGAATGAGTGCATCACCTGCTAGACTGAGGGGCTTATCAAAAGAGAGACAGAAGAGTGAGTAATCTGGACCACATTGAAGTGGTTTTATTTACAAGGGCAGGAAGAGTGCGGTCTGTTAAAAGGAACAAGTTACAGGAAAAGATGGGGATTAAACGCTGCCGGTCGTTACCTTGAAGATGACACATTGCGATAACGATGAGACGTGTTAACAATAGTCCGTTGATTCACCAGGGAATTATCGTTGAGTCTCAAGACTGATTTCCAGGAGTGTTTTGCACAGACTTGGAAACTATTACTGTCGTAACTGTCAGGTGTTATAGATTATAACCACAATGTAATTGGAATTTCAGCTACTCATCCTGCCGAGTTTGTAATTTACATTTTCCCTTTGGGTTTTTGGCCAATCCTTTATTGTTATTAAAATATTAATACTTAAATGAAGGGTTTCTGCTGGAGTATCTTCAAATATTTTTATTCTGTATTAACATGAATATGTAACCACGTTAACAGTTGGTTTATGTATACATTTGCATAGCATTTTCACAATTCATTATGCCGTATTAAGAATGCTACCTACGTTAAGTTTTGTGACCCTCGGGTGAAAGGCGCTATATAAATGCTATTATTATTATTATAATTGAGACTTTTTACAAATCCACAAAGGATAATCTAAATAAAGAGCTTCTCAAAATGATGGAAAGTTATTTTACTAAGAGGAATACATTTTTATTCCATTAAGCCACATTATTTATTTTCCTCCTTAATGTGAACCCAGTAACATTCTTAAACATGTATAGATGAGTCTTTTCAATAGTAACATTAATTAGTTTGGCGTTTAGTACCACTATCAAAATATTTCTGACAGAAAGTGTTCTGTTTGAAATGTATGACAAACATTAGCATGCTCTATTGCCTGTATCGCAGATAATGCTGCCAGCATGGGCTTTCAGAGGACAATATAACCAAACAGCTTCTCGGAACAACGCTTCACTTGAAATTGCACATATTGTAAACTGGAGCATCTGTTTGGGGAATACCCTATACATTGTTATAACAATACATTGTGCGTGTAATGAATCGATGATTTATGCAAATGGTGTACAAATGAGAATTGTTTTCCAAAGCTGTTCTTTGGGGATAACCGCTCTGAGTACTTGGAACGCCTGAGGATGCCTCCAACTTTGGAGGCGAAAAGTCGCAAAGGACATCAGGGGATCACTCGACATGGCCATCCCGAAAGCAATTATCATACATCGAGCCTTGCGAAACAACCTACATTGGTATACAAATGCGTTAATACTGTACAAATGAGGTAGCACAAATGAGGCGGACAATACAAGGAAGGCACTAGAAACCATTCATCTCAGTCTTCAGAAACCTATCATACTCAGTGGAAAGTTACCCATTCTACTTTGCTGCCCCACTCTGGAACGTATTTCCTCCAGCCATCCACACTGTTGCGTCTGCCGCTCTTCAACTCCAGGCTCATGACCGTCCTTTTTACCTTCGCCTATGACTGTCGGTTGTTGCCGGTTTAAACAGCCGTTATCCAGGTTCACTCGGATTGGTGTGGGATATTAAAGCGGAATTTTACGGCCGATGCCCTTCCTAATGCCAACCACCTTTAGTCGGAGGGTCCGTCCATCCATCCATTTTTTAAACCGCTTGTCCTGGTGAGGGTTGAGGTGGCAGCAGTCCAAGGACAGTGGACCAGACATCCCCTTCCTCAGCAATTGTATTTGTCTGGAACCTTTCCCCAAACTAGTTCCCCAAGGGAGACCATAGCAGCATTGCTGGACTGCAGGTGACATAGCTCTGGGGGTCATTTGAGCATGCAAACCATTCCACCAAAATAAGGTTACGATCCATGTGGGGGGGGTGTCTGTATAAGATAGATATGCGCGCTGTTTCCATATAGCATCTTGAGAAGCAGTTGCATTCAGTTCCTATTTGAACCCACTTCGTGTCGTAATTGTACTGTATAACACTGCATATAGTACATGTGGGTTTTCAAGTTTTTCCAGGACACACCGGGGGTGAGAGCCCGTAGCTGGGTGGCTGCTGTAGGAGGAGCGTGGGGGGGGGTGGAGCGAGGTGGATCTTGTAACGTCCACAATCTGGCACGAATGGTACCAGTTTATTGTTCTTTGTTGGAAAATATTTAAACCACGGCCACGGTCATGTCAAAAGGGCAGGAGACAGCGGGGTGGCCTTACATGGCATGGCTGTAGTGGGCGCCCCTGCATTCGGTTTTGCTGCGATCGTCTGCCTGCGTAATCCTTGATTGGGACTGAACACTACGCCGCATTGTGGGGGGGAGATGAGGCTGCCGTCTGAGAATGTAAAACTTTTGACATTGGCCATTCATCCGAAGAGAGTTAAAAGAATCCTATCGTAATGCATTTATGGATTGTATAGCCTGCGGTGAAGTTTCATTGTGCTTACATACTCTGAATCTGTAAGGGAGTGAATTATGCACTGTGTCGGTATATTATATGGGCTGTGTGCTTTCCAATAACCACGCTTAATTTTAAACACACGGAACACGGATAAGTGACAAAAGCTGCCTTTTAAGTCGTGCGTTTGTACATTTTTGTTTTGTGACCAACTTGCCAATGGATATATGCCGTTTTTGGACATCTTTTTGTTTTGGAAACTGGAGTAGCTTTGAGCTCGGCTTTACTGGGTGTGGTGAATAACAACAGTGTGCGAAAAGTGGAAGCCAGTGATAGAAGCTGTCTTTATATACCGTAACATCGTGAAAACAGATGAATCACTGTACATCACACATATTTTTACATCATTTATATCCGGGCGGCTGTGAAAGATGGAGAGCGGGCTTGCGTGCATGTAATATGTTTTTATTTAAAGGGTGTATGTTCAACATTAAGAACTCTGGGTTAGACGTTACACATTATAGGTGATACGATGCATCAATTCGATGTGTAATATGGATTATTTTTTAAAGCTCACTATACATTCATTGAAACACGTGTCGGCAAATCGATGTTATTCAATTTGTATATGTTGTATGTAATGTGTTTTGCATCGCGCCTGCAGCCACTAGACGCACGGTCAATTCACCGCAGCTACAAAAATGGAATCTAATCGCGATCCTGCATCGCGACAGATAATCAAATCTCCAGGCATTGAATTTGTTCACGCCTGTAATACACAATACACTTGTCAATTATAATACAAGTTAGACTTGGCATTTCTAATTTAAAATAAGCCTTGGGTATCATTTATTTTACATTTATAATTAATCGCGAGTTGATGCATAACTTTTGTCATGCGTGTCACTCATGGTTTGTGTCAGCCAACAGAAACGGTAAAAAAAAAGGCTACATCTCTTAAGATTACCAGTTTCACGATCTTTCAGTATATTTGAAGCGGTCTTAATAATTTATTTTTTGTTGGTTTGGTTTTTATTCGTTGTTTTTTCTTTCGTTGTTGACATGCCGTTATCTTCGCGGCGCTTGTGCAGCGCTTTGTGACCCTCGGGTGAAAGGCGCTATATAAAATCCTATTATTATTATTATCTCGCAACAGCTTGTGCCAGTTTAGGTAGGAAACGTAAAGGGCCTGCCGCCAGCAGGCTCGTGCACATGCTGCGCCTGTACTGTACCCATGTTGACCCTATCTTCAAGCGCACACAACCTAGCCAATGTTTGCACAAGCGGTCTGCCAAGCCTTAGCACAGCTTATAAGCTATAGTAATAATAATTATTTTGCAGAGGGGGGAATGAATGTACGAGAACATTTTCTCGATCACTTGACAACGGTATCCCTTGGAATATCTTCCCCAAATCACAATAATGTTTTAATCTGGATCCCTGAATGCATTTGTGATCTTATATAGATACACGATTTGTGCAGGCAGTGGTGGTTAGGGAGTTTAGTCATATGTTGTGTTTGTTGTTGCCAACTACAGCCTTGCCAATGGAATTATACATTAGACAGGAATGCTGAATGGAATGAGCCTTCATAAGCGTTGAATCAGCGTGGTTCATAGGAATTGAGATACAGTGCGCTGGTGCCAAGATGTGCACACTCAAGCGAGCAACTGCCAACGCAAGTATAAGATGGGTATAGGCATCCCTAACGTTAGCACAATTCTGATATAGCAAACGCATCCTTGCATTCTGGTTGCACTTCGAAGCTGTTCTTTCGGGATAGCCGTGTCGAGTGCTCTCCCTCTCTCCCAACGTGGGAGGCGAAACGTCGTGAGGAAGGGAGGGAGAGCGCTTGATACGGCTATCCCGCAAGAACGGCTTTGACAAGCAACCATCATGAATCAAGCCGTGAAAACCTACATCAGTACACCCTTGCATTGTACTGGTAGGGAAAAGCAAAGGGCAGTTTCTGATACAAGCATTTTAATAAAATTAGCACACCTTTCCTTGGTCCCAGTGGAATGCTTATATCTGGTATTTGCTGTATTGTTGAAATTCTGTCTGCATTCACTATACAGCTTAACAAGGTGCTTCGGTGTGTTCTACAATACGCCCAGTATATTAATACTCTGCTCACCACTGCAGTGGGCTGCCTTCATTTTGCAGGGTCCTTCTGAGGGTGTGTGTGCAAATCAGATATCATATTATGGATTGTGCGGAGTGCCGTTCAGTCATTCAGTTTAATGCATAGCACACAGGTTGCCTGCGACCTGAAGAAAAACGCCAAGACATTTTATTATGCCACGCGCGAGCTTGAATTTGGAATGTTGTTGTTGGTTGGAAAACGTATGCCTGTATTTGGGAGGCAGGGGGCGTACGGCAACGCATGTTTACTGTTTGTGCTGAGACGTGCGGATTCTCGCGGGAGGGTGCCATGGCAAGCAGCAGGCTGAAGGGAAATTCCTCTTGTGGAAGACAAAGTGATTTTAATTTCAAGTCATGTGTGTATCATTTGTTGTGTATCTGAAGGCCGCTTTTTTGCAATGCCGAGTATTTTGAATTCAGCCTCTTTTTTCCTGCGTCACATTCCGTTCTTTTAGTATCCTTCAAATGTAACCGTTGCTTAAAATTAGTTCGAACAAGCCTTCTGTAAATGTTGCAATAGCAATAACACACTTACTTGCAACACAATCAGTCTGCGGTTTTTTGTCTTTTTTTACAAAACAAAAGATAGTGTGCAAGAAAAGATTGAGGAAATAAAGCCGTTTAAGACTTTAATGTGGGCATTTGGATAATTACCGCCTTGCTTCTGTTGCTGGCAAGGAGAGGGTCTGAAAATCTGTAAAGGCGTGTGCTGGCCATGCACAGGATGTGTGTGGGTTGTGTATAAATGGGCCCAGCTCCATGAAAATGAACAAAAAAGTGGGCAGCTTTTTTTTTCTCACAAAGTAGCCAAGCAAGAGAGAACTGGCTGACCGTGTCTTTCCCCTTTGAACCCAGGTGGACACGGAGGCCGGGACACGATGCTGAGACGTGGGATTGGTGGAGCCCCTCCTGACAATCGGGTGAGACTGCATATACACAAATGCCTAAGCTCTGCTTTTTTTTCCCCCCTTCAACTCTCTTTTTTTTCTGGTCACACAAACAAATGTTGGTATGCAGAAGGAATTTTACAGTAGCACCACCAATTAAATGAAAAACACGTTGGCATTTAGACACGCCAAGGCTGCTGCTGTTATTGTTTCCTTTGAATTTTTTTTTTCTTCACATGGCAGTCTCCATCTTTTGTGAAGCCAATTGAGAAAGTCTGTGCCTATTGTTAATCCAAATGGCACGATGCTGGCATAAGGTATGCGTTGTAACTTTCCTTCTGTCCCAATGAGCCTCTACATTCTCCCTAGGCCGCAGGCGTTGGAGTGATGTGGTGGAAGAGTGTGATCTCACTCCATCGCTTTGCCCCGCTTACGTAAAAGGCGTGCCCGTCCGTAGCATGCGCGACAGTGCAGGTGCATATTTGATCTGTGCTTGGCGCAAATTGTTTCAAGAGTGTAATCTGGGAAAGCCATGCGTGAAATTAAGAAATATGCTGCACCCTTACCGTTGCCTTGTCTGCTGTGTGGTTGCTTAATATCAAAGCCCACCTGTTATGCGTTATTCCTTGTTTACCGCATGCGCTGCTGCGTCCTTGGCCATCTGTTACAATTTAGGAACAGCAGGCATGCATTTTAGCGTGCGCTCTTCTCAAAGTAGTTTTTAGTTTATGCGTTTCTCTTCATCTTGCCAACCACTAAGTACCAGTGGGGTATCTAAGGATAATTAAATGAGAGGTTGGACGTGGGGGCAAGCAAGGGTGTGCCACCGTGGGTGATGCAAGCTGTAGAAACAGGGGAGTCAAAATAATATAGTCAATATTTGATAGGAAGGGGCACCTGCATCGGTGGCATGGTAAAACAGTTCATTCATGCGAAAATGCAATACATATTCCGGGTGAGCATCTGCGTTCCACCTCTAGGCCTTGTAGCGTTTTATAGTTTTTCCGTCGACCGACCACAGATGGGACTCACTTGGCTGACCAGTTTAATAAAAGGTTGCGCGCTGAAGCCTTTCTGTTTATCCTGTATCACTTTTCTCCGGAGAGCCGCACAGCCGCGTTTGATAACATCGCCATGTACGTGTACAGTGTGCAGCAACAGCGGCAACTTCGGGCTTGTTGACCGTGACGGCATTTAAGCCGTGTTAACCTAATTAGTTTTGTAATGGTGGTGATGGTGCGCAAGCCAATATAGCCACTGTCGGTTTTTTTAACCGGCAAGTGTGGTGACCTTTTGTGTTATTTTGGGCTGTGTAGCGGATAGCTTTCGGGATGTATACCTGCAGCATGGTGTTTGGTGGATTTAGTTGGCTTGGCGAGTCCCTGTTCTGGTTACTCAGGGTAGGTGACCTGTGAAAAACTAGCCTGCCAGCAGCTTAACCTGCTTATCATGTGCATTGGCTTTAAAAAGCTTTTCCACTCCATGTCTGGCACACTGTGTGCTCTCTTGTTGCACTCTTCATGGGTGTAAGAGATGTCCTGTTTACAGCACTGTCCATTACTGTAGGAAAAATGTTTTTAATACAACATTTTGAAACGACCTTGTTAAATTGATTTCTCTGTCCGTTAACTTCGTGCGAGGTTCTTGATGAAATAATATAAAGCACAAAGTAACTGAATCAAAAAAAGTTGCGTTGGGAATCCATTTGTTGTTTGCTAGTTAACAGGTAAAATGCCTCAAACTGATAAGTCATGCAATCTTTCATAACGTGCTGGCAGTTTGCTTGTTCCAACATGGCAATATTTATCCACTTTGATTATTCAAAGTTTAAACGTAAGTCCTTAAACATAAAGACTGACATCATCGGCACCATTATGTCATCCCATGGGCCTTTAAACCCTTTTCTGACGAGTGAGGTCATCTTCATGCTTGTCAGTTAAAGTACATTTTCTACTGTTTTAACTGTATTTATTTTTTTATCCATTTTGTCAAAGCACTCATCCAATTATGTGATAGCTTACTAGGTCTGCTGTTGGAAGTCAGTAATTGGCACTTACATTGTTCAAATACCAGTTTTATCTTCCCGCTACTGTGTTTGGGATAAGAATCTTGCCTCTGTAATGTTTACTTGCGTAATTGGTTGCAGGTTATAGTCATAATACATATGTTTGGCCATAAAAATGCAGTGTTATTTATATGTAGCATTACACAGTTGTAAAGATATGAAATGGATGCATTCCTAACTGGAACACAGTTTGAGCAAGATTTTCCGGGCGTCTCACGTAGATTGATTAATTTAATTCCGTGTTACGTAAGTTAAACCCTACGTTGTATTGGCGAACGAAGTCACCTTCGAAAATTATCCTCTAAAAATATATATCTATCAGAAAACTTCCTGCGTTTTGCAGGTTCAGGAAAGAGGAACTTTTTACGTTGAATTCGTCGTCTTTGCGATTCTTCAAAGCGCGATGGTTAAATTACAGTTTCCCATTTCTTTACACAGTTCTTTGCATTTTTATAGAACTCTGCAAGGTCTTTTGAGCTGCAGAGGTTGGGTAGTAGAGCGCAGACAAGGCAGCGTTCCATCCATAGTATGGTCTGCTTCGTAAGAAGATTTCAGTCATCGCAACATATGTGGCATATTCCTCAGTAGACAAAAGTTACTTTTAAAAGGCTGGTGAATACCCGAGTTGGGAATATGTATCTTTGTCTCAAAAACAGTTGACCTTGAGTCGATTAAGCTCCGTTTTCTCCCACCATTACCCGAGGCATCAAAGAGTTGTTTTATTGTGACTTTCTCGTGTAAGTTTTGGCAGGCGCTTGTGTTTTGAGCAACTGCTTGCAACAATATCTTTCAGCTATATATGTATGTATGCACGTACTTAAAGTTTGCACTTGTCCTATGTGCATACTGTGCATTTGTACATCATTTCATATTTGTGTATAAGTAATACATTGTCAGCGATTGTGATGCAATCACCGATCTTGTAAAATCTTGGAAGCTAAGCTGAGTTGATGCTGGATTGTACATGGATGGGTGACTACCGTGTCGTATTCCCACAGCGTGTATCAATACGCTGTGGGAATGCTACGTGGTGGGCAGCAGAGGGCAGTGCAGTAAAATCCACGATTGTACCGTGCTTCTATGCTCCCATACCCCAACGCATACAGACACGTGTGAAGGTGGTTGGTCCGATAACCTCCATGGCTCGCACGGTGTATAGAGGTCCTCATTCAGCAGTGGAGTTACAGAGCAGTGTGCATCGATAGCAAGTTTGTGATACATTAAATGCACTTTGATTAAGTATGTTACGTTTGTGTTCGTAGCATTTCTTTAAAAGCCATCTTGGAGATTATCAAGGAATGCCCACGTTTTGATAGTCGAAGCACCTAGCGTTGCTTATAAACTATAAACGAATGGCGAGCGGCTACATTTCTGTCTGTGCAGGATCGTCTGGCTTATCTTCGGGCAAGACACACGCCAGGCGGCACCCGCCATGTAGGGGAGTGATTTGTTTAGCCGCACTCGGGCGTGGTGCGTCTGTGACGCATTGGGGGGGGTGAGGCAGGCCCTGCCCCTGTACAAGTGTCTACCCAGTAGACAAAAAAGTGTTTTGCACTTTGCCAAGTTTCACGTCCGTCCACGAGCCGCGCTCGCCGTCGTTAGCTCCGGGGCGTCCCGTCGCGAGTTCTGATTCACCAGTGCAGCTCCTGCTAGGGGGGTCCGTCGGTCTGACCGGCCTCGGCGCCACCTCGCCACATCGTGGACGCTAATTTTCCGGCCGATGCTGTACGAAGCGCCGGCTTATGCGGCAAAAAGAACCGCGCGAGCCTCGCGGTAGCTCCGACCGTGATGCGCGCGATGGACAGTGCGTCTGATTCGGATTTTAAGGTAATTCCTCCGCTGTCTTTTGAAGTTCACGTTTAGCACGAGTTATTGTTAAGCACAAGGTATTGGCTGTGTAAAGTATCGCAAGATGTTTGGTCCGTGTTAAAAGTTTACTTTTTTCGATAATTTCTCTCGATAGCTGCTTTTTCAGGATAACCGTGTTGAGTGTTTCTCCTCTCGACTTCACGACGTTTCTCGGAAGGAGAGAAGAGATGCTCGACACGGCTATCCCGAAAGAGCAGCTTTTCAAATCAGTTTTCATACATTGATCTGTGAAAACCTACATAGATACATTTATTTTCTTTAATTGGCCAAGCGGGGTTGTTTCTGTGCCAGACATTGTCCCATTAAGTACTGTAGAATAGCTGTGTACGGAAAGTAAAACACTTTTGGGCGGGCCTTCCTTTGTAAATCCGATCGCTTGTCCCAGAAAGCGTGAAAAAGTTGCCTTGCTTTTTCGACTGGAAATATCTGAATGTGTACACAGACGCCTAAAGCGAGAACGTACAAGTGTGTTTGTTCACCACATTAGCTCGCCATTACTCCCCTGTAGCCTGGAGACACCCGCCAGCCCCCCCCCGCTCCACGCTATTGAGCTGCCTGGAACTGTGCAGGGAGAGTGCAAGCCAGGGGATGCGGATTGATCGGTGCCCGGGGCATGGTCTGACATTCTGCGGAGGGAAAGGGTTGTTTGTGGCGTGTGAACAATTGATGCTAAATAAAATCCCCCCTCGAACCTCTTTTCCAGCCCTCTCATCAGGAGTTCGGTTAAGGGGATGCAGTTCGATGAGTCCAACCAATGTGTGCCCGCGCCGTGTTCTAATGGAACATGGCTGGAATTCATGCTTTCCCTCCGCTAAATATTCCCGTGTCCCCATTTCTGCGTTTTGCTTGTGGCCTCCTAAACCACCCATATCTGAAGTAACTGTGGAGTGCTGCTCCTTAAAGTGCATCCTTTTTAGTGGTTATTTTACATTTGAATATGTTTTTTTGTTTTACCCACCCGCAACAATGGAACAGCCAGAAATGTCGCCTTAATCGATCTCTTGGCTCTCGGCCACTTGGCCGGCCATGTACCCTCCCGCTCGTGACCAAAAATTCCACTGGACAGAGCGAGAGTTTATGTTTCCGGGATAAAAGCGAGCCACCATAGGGTTGTGCGATGTAGAGGTCACTGCCGGTTGCCTGTGGAGTGGCACATGATGAGGTGTGTTATGGAGCGACGGCTGGTGGTACACAACTGTGAGCAGGGAACTCTAGTTTACTGGCTTTCTATCGACAATACTCATCGTCAGGTAACTTGCATCCACGCTCTCCACTGAGTAAATCGTATCGAGATTTAACTTTGTTTTGATGTGTAGTGGACATGTGTTTAACATACTACCTTGTTGCCAGATGCACAGCATGACACCGAGATGGCAATTTGTGTTGTTCAATTTCATCCTCATGCAGGGTTTGTTTTTTAAATGTTCTTCTAAGCCTGTTGTTTGCACACTGCTATGAACCCAGCGACCTGAGTTTATTTCCCAGCCACGGCTAACTTTAGCATTGAGTGATATCTGAACCAGTGCAGGTCACCCCCTTTACCCATCTGTATTGACAAGCGTGTAAAAGTATAGTCAAACATCTCTCGTGATGGACACGGCATAGGAAGTCATTCAGCAGCAGGTTGACGAATAACTGTGAAATTAAAGTGTGAAATTAACGTGTGTGGAATAAAGCACAGTCGGTCCACTTGTATCACACGTTTATCATAATTCAGCTATACTCTCTGTGAAAGTATATTTTATTGGCAGACTTGACACTTTTCAGACGTACTCGTTTATTTTAATCCTATTATGTTTGCATTTAGGACAATAGGCTATCATTTCATGCGGGCTTCGGAACCCAAAGCTCATAATGGCTTCCCTGCCCAGGCGTGTTATGTTTTAAGTGTGAGTCGTTTACCCAAATTGACTGCACAATTCTGGTAAGATTAAGATTAGGGGTTTTGAATTGGTCTTTGGAAACATTGCTGCTCGTAGCCTACTCTGCCTATGTCTCCAGAGGATGATCGAAGGCTTGTAGCAGCTATATGTGCGCCAACTAAAACATGCGAAATGGTAAAATAAATGCACCTTGTGGTATTAATGCAAAGGCGGTGAAGTATAATTTAAATGTGTGCAACCAATGCTAAAATAACACTGGTTACACGTGTGGTTGGTGTCTGGATGTCTTAAACGGTACCTGTACTGTGTTATGCGGATTATGAGACAACTTGTTTTGTATTTTAGCTGAAAAGTTTAGGTGCATCTTTTAATCCAGTGGGTGTGTGTGGGGAGCAATTATGTAGCTTTGTTCTACGAAGCGAGCAGACGGCCCACGTTCGATTCCCGCTCATAACCACTAACTGTGACGAATATTTGAAGTGGTCCTGTGACTCCCATGAGTCAACTCGGCCTGAAATTAGTTGTCGATGCAGTGTATAAACATCAGCACTGGGAAAGACAAAGGCGGCTGGACATGGAGCTGGCCACTCAACTCTCGTATGTCATGGCAGCCTTCAGTGGCTGCTCGCTATCAGCACTTTTCCCAACAATCTGTTAAGGGCTATAAGGGTTTTTTGTTAGATCAGATCTGTATAACTTTACCAACACCGGACGCAAGTTTATTGTGCGTCTTACATTCCGGATTGTTGTACAATCCTCGGAGTACAGCAGGGGTGTCCAAACTACGGCCCGCGGGCCAACTGCGGCCCGCCATCCATTTTTAATTGGCACGTATCAGTCTAAAAATATAATGGTCTATGGCCCACAGATAATATTTGCGCTTAACTGTATTGTGAGTGGCCCAGTCCTTCGTATATTTTTCTGTATGTGGCCCTCAGGAAAAAAAGTTTGGACACCCCTGGAGTACAGTATGCGGCGTAGGTCAGAATGGCTATTTACGGTGTGCTGTCTCGTTCGCTGTCTTTAACACAGATTTTTATGCTCAACTGTAATGGGAAAATACAGCACCGCCTCTATGCATGTGTGCAATAATTGTAATGGTGAAAAATGCAGGAGTCTATTGCCTGACCTCATACAGCTGAAAATGTGCGTTTTAAATCTCCTTTAATAGCCCCATTATACTCTGATGTAATCATTTGCTTTTGCTCCAGTTTCAGATAAGTTTTAGGTCTATTTGAAAAAAGAACCTCATTTTCCCCACCTATGCGTATTTTTTCAAATAACTTCCCAGCTCGAATAGACTCATTTAAAAAATGAGACAAACTGATTATAATGTTCAACAGTCGTTTCAGGATGTTTTGGTTTTAATCCGTTCTCTATGAACTGGAATTGAAAGTCGCTTCATCTCTTCTGGACTGTGTGGATTTTAAGTTGGCCTCGTGAAATATATGACTGAATATTTGTCCAGAAACTGCTTCCAGGCAGCTTTGCATATATTTTCAGAGAATGAAAGTTCTAATAAAAAACTGAATTTGAATGTTGAGTGGAAAGAGTTTGTAATTGAGTAAGTGTATTTTATTTTTATTTCAATACACTGAAAGTAATCCTATTTAAAGGAAAGTTAACTTATTCAAGTAAATACACCAGCGGTTTCAACATCACCTAGCATGTGTTTGAAACATCTATTGAAAAGGGCCCCTTCCACTAAGAACAGGAAAACGTTAATTAAACAAAGAAGTCCTTTACATCGTATGGCCATGCTCCTGGTCAATGCGATAAGGGTGGAAAGAGGAGTGTGGCTTGGTGTGCTGTCATTGCCAGCTGCATAAAGAGAATTGTTGCTGTAAGGAGAATGGAAATAATTGTGATAAAACAAATCATTCCGCTCCCCCCAACTACTCGCTGCTTTATGAACCCAGGAGCCTGGTTCGATTTTAGCCATGGGTGGTATCTGAACCACGTGTCCATGTTCACCAACCGGCACTGACCAGTGTGGTATCCGTAATGTTTTTTAGAGTTTAGGTCACGTGAAAAGTTATGCAAGTGTGATGTAACCGTCGATATGGGG
>JAZEWU010000023.1:3571295-3599009 GCA_036362915.1 Geotria australis | reverse complement strand
GGGGGCATGTTGACATTGCCACGTTCGCGCGTTACACCCGAGCGTGATCCGTCGATACGCGCGTCAACTTCGTCTTGCCGTCAACGCCGTCTCTTCCCCACGTCGCCGCCGTCCCTCCCTTCTTCTGCCCGTGCCGCCCGTGCCTCTGCCCCGGCAGTGTCCGAGCTGACGGTGATGAACACCTTCCTGACGGAGAAGCAGCGGGAGCTGTCTGTGGCGGTGACGCGCGTCGAGGAGCTCACGCAGCAGCTGGAGGACTTGCGCAAGGGCAAGTCCAACGGATTCTGCCACGCGAACCTCGGCAAGCAGCTGGCCTCGGCGGTGCTTGACCTTGACCGTCTCTACCGCGAGCTGCAGGTGGGCGAGCGAGCTCTCGCGCGCGCTTGCGCGTTTGTGCGTTCGATTTGTCGGTTTTTCTTTGTCACTTTGCCTGGGAACGCCTGGGAATCCCCCCCACAAGAAGAGCTGAAATCTGTTGCTGAGGAAAGGGATGTCTGGTCCACTCTCCTTGGACTGCTGCCACCGCGACCCTCACCAGGACAAGCGGTTTAGAAAATGGATGGATGGACTTTTTCTTTCGTTCATTATTCTTCATTGCTTCTTCGTCTTTCTGCTTTGTAAAATCCGGTTTCCTGTTCCGTCCGTGTTCTTTCCTTTCCTTCTTTTCTCGTCCTTTCTTCACCTCTTGCTTTCGTCTTCTATGTCACCTGGAGTCCAGTGCTGATAGGGTTTCCCTTGGTGAACAGGTCTGGGGGAAAGTTTATAGATGAATCACAATCCGAAACGCCTCTGACTAAAGGAGATTTGGTGCCTGGAAGGGCATCCGGCCGTAAAATTCTGCACCAACACCCCCCACCATTGGGTAACCGGCCAATCTGGGTCAACCTGGATAGCGGCAGTTTAAAGAAGCAACAACAACTCCTTTGTTCTTGCTTTCACATCATTTTTCTAAGTCAAAAGTTTCATTTTCTTGGGGTCTGCTGCTCAGAATGTTGTTATTCCATGCGCTTTTTCTATCCTGTTATTTTCTAGTCACATTCACCTCCGTACATATCTCATTCAACTGCATCCTTCCAGCTCACCCTCGGTCTTGCTGTACTCCTGCCCTGCGCCAGAATCTCTGTCCAATTGCATCTGTCTTCTCGACAAATGTCCAAGATTGTTCTCACTTGCCTTTTCTTGAATATTAGTGACCCTGATTAAGCGTGCAAATTCTTCAGTCTGCCCCCTTTCTCTGAGAGGTAACCGACAAACTCCAACTTTTAGATTTTAAAGGTAGATTTTGGTCTTCAACTTTTATTCCCAATTTTATGCAAGTTATGCTCTCAGCAGCACGAAATAGTGTCCATTTTGAGGTCTTGCAAAGCAGTGCGAGAGCTCTGTGTCAGAGAACCGCCTCCGGAATGAGATATGAGAGAACTACCGAGATTCATCCAAGTGACCTCTTATCCACACCCGGGGACACTTCACTTTTCATTATGTTTTGCTATGGAGAATTATTCTTCGAATGGCAGTGAAACTGATGGGTTTTTTTATTACAGGGTGGGAATTTAGACTAATTATAAAACGAAATTTAGTATGGGGGGGGTAAGGGCGTTACAGTGATTTGTAACCAGGCTGAGACAGTCAACTCACTGCACTTGAAAAGCCAGTTTAATCAGAAGTTTCTGTCCAGATTCAAAGCCAGGATCTCCGTGGTGCTGGCTCGTTGCTCTGACCCCCAGGCCACCTGGCCACCTCTTTGGTTTCAAAGTGAGCAGCACAGGGAGATTTAATGTTGGGATCAATCATCTGAAATTGTGTTATAGATAGCTAAGGGTGTTACATTGCTGTACGTCTAGGACAATAGTTATGTTGATTACTTGGTTGTGTGTATGACGATTATATATGTATGTTGTATGATGGATTGATTGTATACTATGATCATAATTCCTGCATGACGTACAGAAGATGATGTTTACATGTCGGCAATCATAGGTTAAAAAAGTGACTTCATTGCTAAAGAAAAAAAATGGTGGTCATCCAGAGAATAGAGATTGATACCCTAATTAGAGAGAAGGCAGTGATTGATGGAGCCAAGAATAGTGGTTTGAGATTACGCTACACTGGTCGGAACGGACAATGTCTTGAAAGATCAGTAGGGGAAAACCAACAATGATTGATTTGTATCAGTTGATCCGCTGGTGAACTGGAAGCCTGTTGAGTGATCTGGGTATTTGAGTATTGCTATGTCATAATCACGAAACAACTGCTTGACCACTAAGCAGTGTTTTAAAAGATGTCATACATCTAGGGTAGTGCTCCGTTTTAAGGAAGAGGCTATCAGAGTTTTTTGGACTACAATTATGCCGCAATAATTATACTTTGTAATTTGACCAATAATCCACTTATTTTGGTACCGTCACTTCATAGTAGCAGCAACAAACTTTCCAAGGACTGATAAATATTGGAACTTGAATAATATGGTGCATTGTCAGAAATACTTTTTTCGTTCTATCACTTAGGACAGTGTTTCATAGAATGTTTTTTTTTACAAAAGCGTGGCACTACCTTACATTTGAACCGTGTGTCCCTTGAGCATGTGTACGCAAGCCTGACACTCTTGGCGAGAATAGGACATTTTGTCTGGCTGTCAACCAAACAAATTAACTTCCCATGCTAAATATGCAGTCTTCTACGACACAAGACATGGCCTCCTTGTAAGCAAGCTATGTTTGTCTTAATGAGCCTGTGCTGCTTTGAGGATGTACATCTGAAGTGTGGAAACGCAGAGTAGGGTCCCCTTGTGTGTACATAATTGGTTCTGTACTTCCTGTGCCACGCAGTGGAAGTTGTAACCCGCTTGGCAAGCCATGTTCATTTCCTGAATGCATATGTCAAGGATAATTACGTGGAACTAACAATATCTAAAAAAAACATGTCCGTTGCCCTTGAATTTTGTAGTATATATTCTCATCTCGATAGATGAGTACCTGTTTTTTTAAACAGAAGATATATTCATATATGTTGATTACCATAAGATCTGCCTTGCTCAAGCAGTTCAGACTGGTTTCTAAATATATAAAAAAAGCATTTTTTTTTTTATTTAGAGTTTCATTCAGCCCCTTGAGCAGTTCTCAGGCCACTGTTTGAATTTTCCACGTACATTGTGGTTAATGGGAAGTGCAAGTATCCGAGCTGCAGGTGCAGTTTCGCTCAGGTGCGTCACCCGTGTTGTGCAGATGAGGAACCGCCTACAGCAGGAGCAGAACCAGAGGCAGCAGCATCGGCGCAATGGTGCAACAGCCGAGATGGAGCGGCGGATCAACGAGCTTCGGGAGCAGATGCTAAAGAAGAAGATGGGCACTGGCGGCACGGTGAGCTCCCAGGCCTCCCTCACAAGTGCCGTAGCTGTTCGCTAACGGCCTTCACGTCCGTCCGGCCGTCCATCGGCGTCGACTTCTGTTTCGGAGGTCGTATGGGCTAACGTGCGAAGGCAACTTCCTCTCGGCACAAGCTCTCGTCACGTTCAGCGTGCCGAGCTGGCTTCACGCCTCAATGTTATCGCATAGCGTTAACTTCGTTAAACAGCAATGAGTTAATCCTCTCATGGATTTTACCACCAGTGGAGCAATAATCATAGTTTTTGCGTCAGGCCGCTTTACTTGCGTTACGCGTGGTCTGACCGAAAATGGCACGGCGGTGTCTGGAATTGGATCAATTTTAATCGTAGCGCTGCCGCTCGTATAGCGATGTTGTTTAAACGCGCACAAAATAACCTTCATAATGCTTCATATAGCTGTGGATCAGTGCACGTGAAGGCGGGGAAATGGAGCTTTCATTTTGCACGTCCGTGTTTTGTAAATGTCGGATTGACCGAGCAGCTCGACGGTGGCGGTGTTCATCACAGGCAGCGTTAACCCGCCGTCCTTCCTGCTCGCTTGTGAAAATAAACGATCGCTCGGCAATCTTGGCTGCAGTAAACCTCTGTGCGCTGTTGTCTTGACCAAATCACATGCGCACGATAAAGAACCATGACTGCTTTTAATGAGAGGGCCAGCTTGTAAAAAAGAAAAGCTATTTGCACATTGATGGAGCCATAGACTTGTGTTTTTATACATTGTGTTCAAGTACACAAATGAAAATGTCAGGTTTATAGACCTTAGCATGTAATATATTTTATGCCGACACATTTTTACTTGCTTTCATTGCTTATCAAAAAAGCAAAAAAAAGAAATTGTACACGTAGAACTGGATTGATTTCCTACGGGGTTGGGCAGAATTTGTTTTTTTGCTAATCAATCCCAGAATCAATTCAAGGCCTTAGCATGAACATAACCATAGATTGCAATCAATTGCATCTATCACAGCTTGAAACGATCGACTCGGTGCGGTTTTGCATCGGTCTCTGTTTATTGTGGCAATAAAGTGCAACATATCGGCGTGTTGTCACATTGCATTGCCCGTGTCGAGTCTGCACGTGTCTGACCGTTTTCATTGCTATGATATTCTTTGTTTTTCATCATTATGACCGTAGGATTCCGCGGCGCCGTCTCCGGAACGAAGCAGACTCTCCAGTGCCGTATCTGGCCGCGTGGCGGCAGTAGGGCCCTTTATCACAAACCTGGGCCCCCCCGACGGCACCACGGCCTTCAAGACCGCCGGGAGCGAGGCGTACGGCCTCCCCACAACCGCCGCCCGTGAGTGTGAGTGGCAGAGGTGCCCCCGTTGCAGTCGTGTGGCCCCGTTCCTTTGTTATTACGTCTAAGTTGGCGGCCAAGAGTGGAGACCGTTCAGGCTGACGTTATTACCGACAAACATTTTCAGCACGGGTGAGCGGTGTGATTGAGTTTTTGCTTCGGAAGTAACACGCGCAGCTAACAGCCGTGACAGATTCATGCCAATCTCATCCAAACAGATTGAAGCCTGTGGTTCGTATTAAATCTGTAAAAGTCTGAAATCGTTTTTGTTTGCAATATTCTGCTTTCTACTAGCAATTGCCATGCTCCTCACAGACTAGCTATTGTCTACGGTAATGTTTAATCATATAATAATCTTTTGACATGTTGACACCAGCAGAGTTGTTTTGTTGGATGTACAGCATTCCACCATGATAATCAACGTCAGTAATACATAGGCACCACACAGTCTATTCAGAATTCAATACTTTAGGGAATATACCGGTCTTGCTGCTACATATAGTGAATAGTAATTGGAAAACAGGTAGCGTTGCATTAATATTCTTTGTTTCAGTAAAGAGGATGGCAAGTGACTTTATGAGCACACTACAGTAGAATGTTGAGCAGTACTGAATGTGAGAGCCTGTATATGTGATTTTGCCCTTGCACAGGGGTCACACGTTATGATATAAAGCCTAAAGGATTTTGGGCCGAGTCAGACCTGGATTTTGCGAACAAGAGTACAAAGCAAGGCCAGCCACTTTTTGGGGCCTCGGAGAGTATGTTCTAACTTTAACAGAAATTTTGCAATTCTGTCCTTTTTCCTTTTGTGCGTTAAAAGTATATTTACTTGTAGTAATAGTTGAAGCCTGAATCAGATTCCGTTATTTCTTTTCTCTTATTTGACTCATAATGCTTCCTGGAATCCAAATATTTACGTAAATCTTCAGCTGCAAACCTGCCTTACGAGCTGTTAAAATGCCATTCATTAGAACATGCACATATGTGCGTTACTGTGTGTTAAAATCATAATATACAATCTGCAGCTGGGCATTTGCTCTGTATCTTGCTTTTAAGCATTCTGTATACTGCCGCTATTTTAGAGCAGGATTTTTTGGAACTGCACGACTGTGTGCATTTCAAAACGCCTGCAACAGTAATGACTGGGCTCATTTATAATGGGCATTATCATTCCCAGCCCCCAACTGTACGTTCACCTCTTACTTGTCATGAGATCCTTTGGAATAAGATGAAATGTAGTTTCATCGCTTCACGGTTTTCATTTGATTCATGAATACAAGCAATGCAAATCAAGGGAATATAAATGCTATTATTATTATAATATATCAAAGATTTGTAAGTGATAGAAAAGTAAGCCCAGATCAAAAAAACATGCCAGCACAGAGTAGTTTTAATGCATTGATTTATTTTTGTAGTTCACTGAGTTATGATAGCTTTTGGTAGATTAAAAGATGCCTTTATACACATTTGGGACATGCCAATTTTCATTGTGGAGTGCAATCCATTAATGTATTTGCTTTAATGTTTTTACATTAGAACGTATATATTTATTTTATCCAGGATTTAGAGCAAAATCACAATAGATCTGTGCTCAAATTCTACAAACATCTATTTCAGATACCTACTATTACCACCCGAAACCCTAATTCATCAACAATGACCGCTTGCTGTTTACCAATGCAATCCAGGAGCCATTACATCCCACCCCGCCCTCCGCCCCCCTCACCCCCTCTGCCCCCCCTCCGCCCCCGCAACTACATTCCATCCCCCCGATTCCAGCACGTCCTCCCCAGCACAGCGGGTGATAATAATTACAGATGACCCTTCACGCTGCCGCGCGCACTCATGCATCATTGTGCCCACCCTTGTGTTGCGCAGCGAGCGAGGGGGCTCGGCTGGGTGGCAGCCAAAGCCAGTCCTCCACGCTAAGCCGCGCGACGCTCAGCTCCGTCGACTGGAAGGAGTCGAACCTCGACGTTCCGCTCGCGAACCAGGGCAGGGCGATGTCTCCCGGAAGCCACGGTGAAGCGCGCAGCACCCGCCCGCGTGGCGGTGCCAAACGGGCGGCGGCGGCGGCGGCGTAGCGTTGCGTCCGCTGTGCCGAAATGAATCGTTAACGCGTAGCGGTGCATCGACTTGAAATTGATTGTCACGCTCGTAACGTATATGCGTCGACTCTCGCGGACGAGAGTCGCTAATTAGTGTTGCGTACGTCAATTTTCTGTTTGTTGCTTTCACGCAACCGTTGCTTTCTGTGATGGTAACATATTATGATCACATGTTGTTTGGGGGAGTGGCTTGTCGCACAGTGGTTAGCGCACTGCGATATCAACCCCCCTACATAAGTTTTATTTTCCGCTAGGGTTAACATTGGTGATGAGTGATATCTGAACCAGTCCTATCCCCCCACTCCCCCCCACCACTTCATCAACCAACCCTGACCAGTGTGGGGATGTATGACAAAACAGACCATACAGCATTGAAAGGGCTTTATCCAGCAATGCATTGACAAGTGATTGTAAAAATACAAGGTCTGTTTTTAATGGCAGGTCTACGATCAAGCTTCCTCCATCCCATTTGATCCCACTGCCCCCCTTCTTCATCTCAGCACCACACTCCAGTCTATGGATCTTGAGCCGTAACTAGATAAGAGTCGTTGAGATGGTTATCTCTTGACTATCTCAACAGTGGTTTTGTAAGTGACACTTTTAACCGCTGCAGTTGAATGCCATTAAGGGGATTAATCATAAAGTAACTGGCGGTATACAAAAAATTAGGTGTGATATTGAAATGTGTCAGGGAGGGGCGACTTTAAAGACTCAGATTAGGTCGTCATTAGGAAACGTATAATGGTGTTTGGAGTGTGGAAAATTACGTGGTGGGCGCGGTTGCCGTGCCGACGTTGTTATTAGTCGCCGCGCCACGCACGGGCACGGTATGCCGCTCGGTTTATTTGGATGGGGAAAATGTTCACAGCTTAACCCAATAGGACATTACACAAGATTGGCAGGTGTTCTTTTGGGAATGTAGTCGCTTTTACAGGTGCTGGTGACACTTGCAGTCTTGCTTTTTTTCTTCAAGTTGTCACGGTCGCCACGTTGTTGCCCTAAAGCGTACGCGCTCAAATGCACGGGAAGTATCACCTCTCACATGTTAATAATCGCGCGCTGAACATGCACTGTTCAATCGGCGTAATGTCACGCAATAGGTTTTTTTGCTTTATCCCCTTGATGTAGAAATACTTGTCGACGCCATACATTGTCACGCCAGGTAGAAATGTGACGTTAATGCCAGCTTGTGGAGCTGATGGTGGATATAGTTAAACCTACACGGATGTGGCCCCAGAGTGGATTTCACACTTGTTTTTGTGACACCCTGGGTCTGACAGTAAAGCGTGCTGTCATCTCTGCTTATGCACTTTGGTTAACCCATTTGTCACAAGTGTCAAAAATAACTTAGATTTCGTTTGAATACCTGACACGTTACACAAGGTTGGAGGTGACTGAACGAGTGGGAGACATTTAACATGGAAACTGTTTTTAATCAGTGAATATTAACTGCTCTGATGTATGATTTAGAAACGGAAATGTTAATGAAGAACATTTGAACAAAAGCTGAACGGTGCACAGAGGCATGGGGAGGTGTATGCCTGGAGTTACATTTAACTCTAAAAATATCAGCATTCAGAAAGAGGAACACATAATTCGAAAACATTTCCAGTTTAAATATCAACCCCAGGGCACATCACTAGAAGGGATGATTGTTGGTTGTTGAGAAGAGCAATGGAGTGGCAACCAAGGGAAGGAATGTGCCTGAGACTACGTCCACCTCAGAGATGGAGTGATGAATTTGGCTCGCGTGCAGAGGCTATGTGGATTGTTAACATTGCAAGTCCGTGAGAGATGGCCACAACTTGGGGACGCCCTTCATTCAACAGTGGATTTATTGTGGCTGATGATGATCAGGCGCTGAGAAAAATCGCTACTGTAGCTTTAACGTTTGGCTTTCTTGTAACGTTTGTTTATGTCAATTCATGTTTATATATACAAATCAGACCCTGCCTTTGTTGTACACAGCTGGTGGTATCCGCATGCATCCGAGTGATTCAAGGGTAGGCTTGGTTAGTGCGTCACACAGACATTGAATCAGAAAGGCGATTACAGCAAGTAGTTTCCTGACATTTCTGTGTAGAGTTTTAGTTCACCACTCGAATACCCCCACGTACCAACATACACAAAAGTTTTGCGCAAACATCCCGGAGCATAACCCCCATGGCTTGAGTTGTTGCATACGCGTCGCATACGTACTCTCAATTAAAATGGGGCTTTAAACTAAGATGAGAAAAGCTTTCAAGAGCTGCTCTTTCGAGATAACCGTATCGAGCGTTCCTCCTCTCACGGCTGTCCCGAAAGAACAGCTCTTTAAAGCAGTTCTCATACTTGAAGCTGTGAAAACCTACATCAATACATTAAACTAATGCGCTAATATAGGTTTTCATGGCTCGATTCCTGATGGTTGCTATTCACAGCTATTCTTCTGGATAGCTGTGCCGAGCCCTCTGCCTTGCGACGTTTTGCCTCCCACGTCTGAATATGCTTTCCACGTGGGAGGCGAAATGTCGCGAGGGAGAGAGGAAGAGCGCTCGACACGGCTATCCTGAAAGAACTGCTTTAAAGCGTAAACATCACATTAAACTAACATTTTAAAAAATCGTGCATTTATTTTTTGTGTCTAACATAGATCTGAATATTTGTCTCGTTCATGTCTGTAGATGCCAGCACTCTTTCTTTCAGGACAGAATTTGCTGATGGCTCCCAGCCTCCATCCAGCGTTAGACAGGTACGTGAGACATGTTGTTGATGTGTATGAAGCACGTGCACTTTCCTAAACGTGCCTCAGTGTAACTGCGCGGTGAGATTTTTTTTTTACAATTAAACTTAATTATCAGCATTTAACTGCTCGCTTCAAAACACAAAGCGAGGTGTGGGTGTGGATAATTAAAGCTAATTATACACTTTTATTAATCCCACGCTTCAACAATTTGACCTTTGGGTAATTTGCAAACGCTAATTATGAATTTGAAATGCCGGTACAAGTCAAAGAAGCTAAACGGTTTCGCTTTTCATCTTGGATGCGAAAATCAATTGAACGATTGATAATCTATAATCTAATCAGTGTAAATGGCGTAGACACATTACGCATTGTCTCGCGACTTCACGGTGAAGATTGCTGATGATATTCTCCGTGTCATCCACACCTCATTAATTATACAAGAGCCTCCCGACTCACGACACATTTCCGTCGCTTGGTTTTTCTCACAGAGTTGGGCCGGGGTGAGCGGGCAAACCCAGCCGCGGCCCAGGCAGCCGGGGCCTCAAGAGTATCCCTTGCCGAAGGGCGGCACTCTGGACCGGAGGCCAAACGGTGGCACGCTCGTGGGCCCCGCCATGGCTGGGAATGGAACCTGGCCCGGACAACCAGCGAAGCAGTTCTCCCAGGACCAGCCTCGTTCTTCACGACAGGTGAACAGAGGTCTTGGCGTGTAGTGATTGCCCACCCGCTGCCCTTGCTTGCCCTCGTGATTCGTGGAATTGTCACAATTTGGGGGTGGTGGTCACGAAGAAATTCGGAAATAAAAAATATATACAAATTGAGCTATTGCGGGTGATTGTTGAATCTTGAGTGGCTGTAGGGGTTGCCTGAAACACATTTTTTATATATATATATGTGAGGATTGAAATATTTGGCGTTTTTACGGACGATTCATTGCTCGTATCGTGAGCGTAAGAATAGGTTATTTCCTGATGAATCAATGCGTTGTTGCACGCGTACGTCTTACATATGCTGTTTGCATTTGCTGTTTATTTATCAACGGCGTTTGTTAATCGGTTAGTTTTTACCTAAGCTGGATTAAACCATTGAGCTATGTAAGCACCATAGTATAACTTGTAAACATAGTATTATTTGTAAATGATGAGTAATTGTAAGACTTACACTGTAATATTAGTAAAGGAATATTTATATGATTTCGTACTTTCGTTTAGGAATAATTTTTATTCGAATGTAATTCCTACTTGGATGGATGGTAATTCATACTTATGTTTTCAAATTCTAATAACAATGACTGGCTGATGAAAGTTAATAAGAATCTCTACATTAGCCTACAATTGTATTCATTTAAGACATTCTTTCAAAATGGTCTGTTTTATTTCAGTGGAACTGTCAGGTTTAAATGTTTTAAGAAGGGGGGGTTACACATATGCCACCACCTGTCTCAATGGTGCATAATTGACGGAATAACATACATTTTCTTCTCACACTAAGAAATCTATGAGAGCTCATAATAGGGTGGTGTGGAACATGCTGTTTTAAGGAGTCCTTTAAATGATAGCAAATTTATAACACGTTAAATTTATTCCGTTTGAAAAATAATATGCGCACCATGTACTCGCCGTAATGTGCATAGTGCCGAACCATTTTTTGATGGCATGTATCTCACTTCAATTATAAACTTTGTTTGCCAAGTTGTGTCGTTAAGAGTTAATGATATTACATGAAAGTGTTGTTTGAACGACCACTCGCATGAAGTTGTAAGAACGATCCGAGTTGTGTTGAATGAACGGGGCATCGACGCACGTTAGTGAGCTTACCAGTAATTACCTGGTTCATGTTCTCGCTCATGCCGTTCCCAGATCCAGCAGCGGATCGTTGTTCCCCCAAGCGTCCTGGCTCCGCAGACACCGCGCCCATCTTCCCCTGCCCTGTCGACCGGCTCCTCATCCTCCTCCTCATCCCTCCAGCAGCCGTATCATCCCCCGATGCAGCCTCCATTGAGCGCACTCTACTCGCAGCCAAAGTCAGGAACGAGCAGTCCTTACCTGCAGCAGTCGCAGGTCTACCCACCCTCTTTTGAAGGTGGCGGCAGCGGCCCAAGACCTCAATACCGATCGGGATCCGGGAGCCCTCTGTCACAGCAGCAGGCCTCGAGTAGCAGCAGCAGCAGCACAATCAGCATCGGCAGCAGCGGTGGCGGCGGCGGCAGCTATCCTCAAGCGGGCGAAGCGAGGTCGTACCTGCAGCCCGGACCGCAGGGGATGATCTCCAGTAGCCCGAGACCGTTGTTCCAGACCGGTGGCGGCAGCAGCAGCAGCAGCCCTTACCTGGAGCCGCGGGTGGACGTCGCCCCGCCTGGTGTACTTGCGGCAGCCGCTCGGCCCACGCCCAGCCCGCCCGACAGCCTACAGAGGTCGCATTCGCCGCGCAAGCAGGCGCCGCCGCCTACCCTCAACTCCAGCTCCATCTACTCGATGTACACGCAGCAGACGGGCCCCTCGCGCCAGCTGCAGCACGCCATGCTGACGGCGCTTAGTAAGGGTCAGCCCCGGCAGGCGCCGGCTGCGGCGGCAGGTGACGGCGCGTGCGGCCGCTTCTGACGGTTGATAGTTTATGGAGAAAAGTGTTAAGTGCGGTTTTCTTTCGGGATAGCCTTGTCGAGCGCTCCCGCTCTCTCCTTCGCGACGTTTTGCCTCCCGCGTTGGCGTCATTCTCAGTACGCCTCGAGGGGGAGCACGCGACACGGTTATGTAAAATAATGTAAGGGTCACATAACTATACATTTACACACATTTCTTGCACTTGCCCCAAAAGTGGGTTACGGCTATACGGGGATCTTTAAGCATATAGTAAAGTATCTGTCTTGTGCATTTGTCACCATCTGTTTAAGGATATGGAAAGCCAGCCTCATCAGGTGGGACCAACCAAAAGCCGCCCGTGAAACCACTACCAGTGTACGACCCCGCACGGCCCCCATACAGTCCACCGCTGCCATACGGAATGCCAATCCCACGGGCTGTGGCAGAGGACCGCGAGTTGGAAATGGAAGGACTCGCTTCAAGTATAGGCCCAGGTATTATACATACACACTGTGTTGAGTTGTTTATGAACTAAATTGAGCTTTATCCTGATGGATTGTAGCCTTATCCTGGTGGAGAAGTTTGCGTGTTCCAGTGAACCTCTGACTTATGTCTAGCACTCCCTGCTAGGGTCTCCCTTTGTGAACATGTCTGGGGTTTCCAGACAAATAACTTTCCGAAGACCCTCTGGTGTCAGAAATGGCGGCAATAATGGCATCCGGTCATACAATTCTCCTGCAGTAACCCTCACCATTTGGGGGCAATCGGCCAACCCGGATCAACTTAAATACCGTCCATTTGAACTGGCAACAACATATTAACTAAGACTATTTTCTATTTTTATCAAAACAAGCCGATATGTAGTACAACTGTTGTATCTGCATGGGACATACATACCGCTTACGCGATATAACTGAACGTAAACTGTGAAATGATATTGGTCAATAAAGGATTTGTGTAAATTATAACCCATCTACCCAAAGGAAGAAGAAAAATACGTTGTGCTACCGTCTTACCACCTTTAACACCTGAATTCGGCACTTTTTGTGAGACATACTGCTGCTCTAAAAATAACTTTGAATTTATCATCTACATTATTATGCTTTTCTGGACCAAAAAGTCAATAGCTTGTTTTGATGTGTGCCTCATCTGTGTGCCCTTGGTTTTCTGAGCCAGGAATCCCGCAAAGAGCTTGCAATCTCAATGGCTATTCTCTGCCGTAATAACAAACATCTCTCTAATTGCTCGCACCCATTCCAGCCTCAGGCACGGACGCCGACCCTCCCCGGCCACTGAGCCCTACGAAGCTGATGCCCATCAGCATGTCCCCACTCCGCGGCCAGAACGACGCCGACCTCGAGGCCCTGCGGCGCAAGCTCCTGCACGCCCCGCGGCCTCTCAAGAAGCGCGGCTCCATCGCCGAGCCCGAGACGTCCGGCACGGGTTTCGGGGGCAGCCTTGGAGGGCTGGGTGGCGGCGGCGGCGGAGGCGGCGGTGGTGGGGTCGCAGCCTCGCTGCTGCACCATCAGACCAGCCCGGGACACCTGCTGCAGAAGTTGCAGTACCAGCGCTTGACGCTGTCGGTGCTGGAGGAAGGAGCGGCCCGCGACTTTGGGCAGGTCCCGCCGCCTCTGCCCACGTACGCGCCCTATGATGTAAGTTCCACGAATTGTTTTCCCAAGGAAAGGAAAGGCCATGGAATTTGCATGCTGACCTGCTTCAAAGATAATGGTGATCGGCATGTTTGCGTTCTGCCGGGCACGGTACAGCATGGGTTAAATGCGACGTTTTGAAAGAAAATCAGATGTAAAAGCCTTGGTGTTATACAGATGCAATTTGTACTTATGAAGGGTTAGAATTCGGTACCCTCAGTGCGGATTTATATACAAACACTTGCTCTCTTATATATAGATTATTACCTTATTTGAAAAGATATTTCTATAAACTAAAATCTCTTGTGCATTGGAATTTACATTTTGGTGCTAGACGCTTTACAAATTTTAATCACCATTATTATTGAAGAGCTTTTGCTATTTCATGCTCATTTGCTCCCAATATTGATACAGCAGCTGCAGTTGTTCAGAAGTTGGCTCCCAAAAAACATCTCATCCTATAACCCGAAAATGTTCAATGCACTGCGTTCCGTGTTGTAAACACCAATGTCTCTGTGTTGCGCGTGCTGCTATAATTTCAGTACGGGCAGCATGATTCTGGCTCGGGCTTCCTGAGCCAGGACTCGGATGGGAGCGAGTATATTCCTGGTGAGCTCGACCCAACACCTCCGCAGCCACCACTTCCTGCCTCCATCCCCCTCGCACCGCCGGGAACGCCTGCTGGAGACCTCAATGATAACGCCGTCCCCGGCAGCCCTGGAAGGTACACAGAGCGTTTCAGGGTTGCGCTTGAGCGATGGTAAGAATAAAAAAATAAAGAAAACAAGTCTGCGCAATAAACCCTTTCTGTTTTGGTAATACGGCAGCCAGCCAACGGGCCGTAACATGCCCCTATCTTTGTACATTGTAGTGTTGCATTATCGGACTCTTGCACGGGCTGCAGAATTGTTATTGATCCAATGAGTTACTTGGAAACAATTCGGCGGGAGTGTTGGGATGATGTGATGGCCTGGCGTGGAGCTTCACACGCTATTAAATTTCTCTGCAATAAATGGAGTTCATTGGATCTCATTGTCCGCAAGTTTGCCGGTTCAGTGCAAGTACTATCGGAGAAGAATGGTAATTATGTGTGGAGAAGTGTTTTCCTTGCACATGTCTAATGCAAAAAAACTTCAATTTGTACGCAATTTTCAGAATAATTGAGATATATAATGACGTATATTTTCATGGCTCCTGCGATGGAGTGAGGGGGAGCACTTAACACGGCTATCCCAAAAGAACAGCTTTTAAAAGCAACCATAGATTGACATTTATTTTGCTTATCAGCAGGTTAATTTAACTCGATTTTAATACACTAAATGTGCCTTGTAGACATCTCCCAAAAATTGCGCAACTCATGCTTAATATCCCAGACTGGCAGTACAATGAGCATCTTCAGAATGAGTAGTAACTGAACAAAATGGTTTGACGGTAAATTATTCCATCATTTTTATTGGCAGTCTGTCAGGCTAATTACACGGTTCACTCTAGTCTCACCACTTATTTTTTAATACGTAATTGTAGCAATCTTTTATTTCACCAGAAAAATGTGATTGTTTTTGTGCAAGGATGTTCTTTCGTAAATGCACACGTTTGATCCGAACATAATGCTGGGAGAACACAGGCTTGGTAACAAGTCTCATCTTGTGGCTTGCTCAGGTTTTGAGCGTGGCTGTACATGTTAATATATTCTGAGCCAACCGGTCTTGTGCGCTGTGCCACATGGCATGGCAGCCTCGGCCTGTCTTGTTTAAGATTGTTTTCCACTGTCCATAGCCATGTGTATCTCAACTGGCCCTGAAATCGGTGCCAATAGCACCAGTCAACCCGTAGCTTCAACTGGGAGGCTTATATTTCCCTGAACAACAAATACTAGTACCTAAGGTGAAAGTCTACATTAAATTCAGTCTAAATAAGAATCAGAATATTGTGTTTTCCACCCATCGTTTTGTTAATGGAATTGAACTGTTTGGATTTTTATATCAGGTTGATGTGACAGTCACCCATGAGTCTTTATGAACGCTGTGCTATTTACAAACCGTTAAATGAATGTACGTCAAAAAGTACATTGATTATTTATTCACTTTCGTCAGTGGGACCAGTGTGGCGGCAACCACGCCATCCACGGAGGAGGAGCGGCCTGAGGGCACCCACCCCGAAGGAGAAGAGGAGCCAAACAACAACGACTCGGAGGAAGACGTGACAACGCCCAGCGACATTGGCCCCGAAGACTCGCTTGAGGACCACATGTCGCTGTCCGGCCCACACTACTTGTATGATGAGCCGGAGCCGGAGCCCGAGCTCGATCCGGAAGACCTGAAGCCTCCCATCGTCTTCCCGCCTACCGTGCCACCTGTAAGCACAGCTGTTCAGATAGTGATTTTTCAATTTCGTTTGCTGGTTTTCACAGATACCTTCGACCTAATAGACCGTTTAGGACACATTTCTCGAGATCTTGGGATCTGTCGGTGGTTAAACCTGATGATTGTAACTTGAATGGTTAACTGCCTAAGAACACCCGGTATTATAGGGTTGAGCGTTGAGGTGGCAAGGTGATTACAGTTCAATGGATTCTTGCATATATTGGCAGATTTGGATATTATCCCTTTATATGCGTGGGTATTTTCCAGATACTGCAATGTCCTCCCACAAGCTAAACACACTCACGAGTGAAAACAACATATTGCAGGGCCGTGTTGAAAACATTTTGAGACTCACAGTGGTTCTTTCTGGATAAATAAACTTCATATATACACTTATATGTACATAAAAAGCACGTAGCGTGGGGTTGTTGCACTGTGGTTTTCACTCTGGTCTATGAACCCAGTGACTTTAAATGGCCATGGCTAACATCGGTGGCGAATAATACTTTTTGCTCGTATGCAACAAGATTGCTATTTTACAAAACCCGCAAAACATGTGTGCCTTGCGCAGAACAAGCGGACGAACCTCAAGAAACCGGGCTCGGAGCGCACGGGCACTGGCGAACGTGTCAAGTTCAACCCCCTGGCCCTGCTACTGGACGCCTCGCTTGAGGGGGAGTTTGATCTGGTGCAGCGGGTCATCTATGAGGTCAGCGCTCGCCGCCGCGTCCGCCGAGTTCTGACACGCCTGCCCGTTGCGTTGTGGCTAACGCTGCTGCCTCGCAGCAAGAAGGTCCCGGGTTTTATTCCCGGCTCAGTTGCTTTTGTGAGTGGAGTTTACTAGTTTTACCCGTGTCCATGTGGGTTTTCACCAGGTACTGTGGTTTCCGCTCACAGTCCAAAGACATGCCGCTACTGTCTAGGTAAATTGGCCTGCTGACTAAATTTGCCTCGGGGGGCCCTGCGATGGACTGGCGTCCCATTCTGGGTACTGCCCTGCCTTGCACCCTGTGTCTGCAGGGTTAGACTGCAGCCCCGCACGACCCTTCACATGATTACGGGGGTTCTGATAATGAAAATTGCATTCCGGATGCTCAAAAAGTTGAGCGGCGCTCAAAGCAGCCGTGACTTGTTATCCGCAACGCCATGCTGCACATAAACATAATGTGCCAAGCTGTCCAGGTTTAGTACCTTCATGCAGCTGCGGTAGCATTGGATTGTGCCACACAGAGTTCACTTGTGATGTCTATGGATTCAATGGTGTTAACCTGTGGATTGTTTCTCTATCTGTGCAAAAAATGTAGTGGTGTCTTTCTTGGTTCTTCCTTGGATATACACTGGTTTCTTCCCAAGTGTAAACATAGTTCTCATATGGAAGTGGCCAAGCATTGCAAAGCTAGACCATCCATAACATGCTTCTCCAGACATAGTTAGGCGAGGATACGGTGGAGCTGAATTGCAGTGGTGAGAGGATCCAAGATAAGTAGAAAAAAGTTATAATGAAATTGGCCATAGCAATGCATCATGTTTAATGTGTTTGAATTGTGGTTAAAGTCTGAACTGGAATGGTTTCAGGGTCTTAAATTAGGAAAATAAATAACATCAGTAAATGATGCTAGTGCAATTACAGCAACAAATACAAATGTCTGCAGGAAAATCATCCTATTACAGATAAGGTGTAAAAACCTAGGTAGCGATTGAATAAAGTTAGGCTTTTGCTATCTAATTTAAACTTCAGATATACATCTAAATTACTTGCCTGAATGTCAGAGGTACATTACAGGAATTAAAACTGAACGGTCGTTATGAGTTAATAAATATAATTTTAAGGGAGTGATACCTTAATAGATTTAACAGATCATTGAAAAAAACACCCCTTAAATCGTACAGAACCGGCATAAATGGTACGTTCCTCAGTATTGAAATGCTCAACAATTTAATTAGATATTTTAAAATGACTTTCGCTTTGGCGCACAGTTTAGAAGCAGCATCTCATTTGCAGTGTTTGTCTTGGTGGTACGAGCTTGACATGTAATTTCACTTGATTTTTATTTCACATTCTTGACCACCACATGCAGCTGAGATGCAGTGTTTCATTAAGAACGCGGCAAACTAGGGTTGCACTTCACTGCAGATTGGATGGACAGTACGTAATTCAAGTGTTACATGAACGCAACACGAACACCAAATAACTTGTTACTTTAAATTACTTAACCTAGAAGCACACGGCTACATTTTCTTCAGGTCATTATATAAAAAAATCACTTTAATTCAGTGCTGACCTGTTTTGTAATATAGATTTTGAAGATTGAATGTTTAGAAATACATGTTGGCCAACCCTCATGTTTGGAGAAACTTGCTTTTGCTACAATAAAACCTGTAATGGGCTGATTTTGTAATAATTTAAAGTAGTCCCAATGATAACGTTACTAAACCTAAATGAAAAGTGTCCAGTATAAAAAAAAATGCCAAGATATCGTATGCCAGGATTTGTGTAGTCAGTATAAAGAACACTCTTTTATTGCTGTTCATTTTTGCAACAATAACCACAAGGACGATACAAATGCGATTTAAGTTGTGATTGCCCTTGATTGCTTATCAAATATTTAAACAGAATGACCTTAGCTGCAACCCGCTTTATAGCAGCAGCAGATCTTTGTTGCATTCAGCTCAGCCAGTAATACTCCTTTTCCCACGAGCCACTCCTAGCTGATCCAATGCAGGGCCATCATGGTTTTTGGTGGTTTGCCAGTGGCATTTGGTTGCGCTGAGCTAGAACCAAACCATGCTTCGCTGGTCTCACAAGGTATCGTAACCTTGCTCGATGCCAAGCAGGGCCAGGTACTTGGCCATTGATGCATTCAACGAGTTTGGTGGCAGTTAATACATTTTGAGGACGCAGCATCATAGCATCATTCACATACATACTCATTCAATCATTCATTGTCAGAAACCGATTAACGCTATACAGGGTTGCGGTGAGCCGCGGCCTATCCTGGCAGTGATGGGACACCAGGCCATCACAGGGCACTGGGGCGATTTATACAGCAGGCCAATTAACGTATGCAGCAGCATGTTTTCGGACTGTGGGAGGAAACCAGAGTGCCCAGCGAAAACCCACGCGGACACGGGGAGAACACGCAAACTCCACACAGAAGGGCACCCGAGCCGGGGTTCGAACCAGGGAACCTTCTTGCTGTGAGGCGGCACCGCAATTCACCCCATCACCGTGCCTCCCGCACATACGTACCGACTTGTTAAATTCACCCGTGATAAATTTCCGCTTGACGTCGGCCACACAAAGCTCCGGCTTCTGACGGCGGAAAAACATCGCCGTCCCCTGCCGAGCCCGCGCCGGGCTGGCTTCACACCATCCCGGCCCGTCGGCTCCATCGCACGGCGGAAAGTTGGATACGAGTTGCGAGCGGCTTGTTTGTCTGCAGGCGGAGGACCCCAGCCGACCCAACGACGAGGGCATCACGGCGCTGCACAACGCGGTGTGCGCCGGGCACGCGAACATCGTTAGCTTCCTCGTGCAGTTCGGCGTCAACGTCAACGCCGGAGACAGTGACGGATGGTGCGCGCGACCGTTTCCCCCCCCTTTGCAAATTACACGAGATTGGGGGGCGGCTGGCATCTTGAGTGCACGTGGACACGGGATGAGATGACCTCCTTGTCCTGTTTATTTATATTTGCCCTTCCCATCCAACCCCGTGGCCCCTCCCCATCGCCCCTAGCATCGATTGGTATGAACCCTCCATTCAGAAGCCGCTCAAGAGCACTGTGTAGCCCCACGTGTTAGGGAATGGCCCCGTAGAAAGAGATGTCGTTGAAGTACGTCTGAGAACCCTGTGAGTGACTGTTCTTTTTGTAAACACAGTAGGGGGATGCACTTCCCCACATGCCCTGCTAATAGAAAATAACAATTAAAACTGTAATTTAAAAAAATGCTCCACTGGAAATGCTGGATGGAGGGCCTACACACGTTGTGCAGGTCATGACAGTTATATCACCATACTTCACCATACTAACCAATACGGGTTGATGATGGTGGTGAGCATAGACATTGGAGCATGATACAGTACGTACTGTAGACTTTATACGCATTCCCCTTTGCTATCAATGTAGCCCTGTGGCCCATGTGTAATGCATGGCAGCCACCCATGTCAGCTCTATCGATACACGGCCGTGCTTAGCTTGCAACGTCTGTCAAAAGCAGGTTCATTTTGGCTGATTTGATCATATGCATAATACTTAGTATACGCCCGCTTTAACAAATTGCCAGTACCTGGGATTAATTATTGTTTTAAACACGGTAACTTAACACCGTCCCAAAGGTCTGAATATGTCAAGTGTCCAGGTCACAAACAGCACTTTTGAAGTCGTAATAGATAAGCGCTAACGTGTTTCTACAATTCAGCACGGTCATCGCAAGCGCGGGGAAAGAAATTATGGGAGAGGCAATTCCAAAGTCTGTAAGTGCGCGGTTAAAGCATCAGAAACACGAGCGGGTCCGGATGAGCTCACGACAGTGGCGGTGACAGGGTCGCAGATAGCCGGTTGCGTCTCCTAACGAGCGGCTCGCGTGCTGTGTTTGTCGCGCCGGCCGCTCCGTCGCAGGACCCCGCTGCACTGCGCCGCGTCGTGCAACAACACGCAGCTCTGCCGCTTCCTGGTGGAGATGGGCGCCGCCGTGTTCGCCGCCACGCAGAGCGACATGGAGACGGCGGCCGAGAAGTGCGACGAGATGGAGGAGGGCTACGAGCAGTGCTACCAGTTCCTCTACGGTGGGTGGCCCGGCGTACCGTCGTGATCGATCCGCTGCCGGATGAAGGCCTTCCCGCATTGTGGTTGTTGTCCGTTGTGTCTTGCGGTGCTGCTGATGCTTATCCGCTGCAGCCAGTGCACGTGAACTGAACTTGTCTTCTCTCAGTTTGTAGACGGGGGTCATCGTCACCATTCCTCACTGTCTCGCGCTGCGGAAACGCGTCTAACTTCTGCTCGGAAGTTAATTTCACGAATCCACCTCCGTGGGTGGACGTGCTATTAAATGCATCCTGTTTTGCTGCCGTTCCAGCACCAGTCTTGTCCGTTGGCCACCATGCGGCCTAACGTTGTACCCTGCCCAAGTCCATTTCGCCTACTTTTCATAAAGATGTCGTCTGATTTGTGTTGTGACCTTCTTCTTCTTCTTTGCGATTCTTCGAAGCGCGATGTTAAATTACAGTTTCCCATTTTCTTACACAGCCCCTTGCATTTTCATTGAACTCCGCAAGGTCTTTTGAGCTGCAGAGGTTGGGTAGTAGAGCACAGACCTGATCCGTGCGTTTCTTTTTCTGTCTCGGTGTAATTCACGAGCACGCACCTCTCCGTATCGTGTCTCAATTACCGTAGCACCTCTCCCCCTCGTTGAGCTCCTACTACAACGGTGGTGACTATTTTTGCCAAAAGACACTCGCGCACTGGCAAGTGGTCAGTGTCACACCTCAGGCCACAGTAGGTTTCTATTTGCTAAGTGGGCTTCAGAGACTCGACGTTACGATAGTGCACTATGCCCGCTGACATTCAGTAAAAGCCATTTCCAAACTGCTTCAAAAGAGAAAAGCAGTAACTGTTAAGGGCAAGTTTGAACGGTCCCATTCTTAAACAAATACCCTAAACCGCACCGTGGGGGTTGTACTAGCCTGCAGTGAGTTTGCACTTTCATTTGCAAGGCATTTCCATAATAGAATGTAGTGCAATGTTCAATATGGCGTAAGGCATTCATTTTTTCCATAATTTTTTACCACTTTTTTTCTTGAATCACCTTGCTGAGCGAAGGCCTCCGGGGTCACGAGGGTTGTTCCACCCCTTTTTTTTTACGACCTTGACGCGCGCTCGCCGACCGCTCGCCCCGACGCACCGCGCGCGCGCGCTAATACGGGCAACCTTTGCTCGTGTGCGCGCCGTCGCTCGCAGGCGTGCAGGAGAAGATGGGCGTGATGAACAAGGGGGTGGTGTACGCACTGTGGGACCTCGAGGCGGGGAACGAGGAGGACGAGCTGTCGGTGCGTGAGGGCGACAAGCTGACGGTGCTGCGGCGAGGGGACGACGACGAGACGGAGTGGTGGTGGGTGCGCCTGGACGAGCGTGAGGGATACGTGCCGCGCAACCTGCTCGGGGTGAGGAGCGAGCGGGCGGGCGGAGGGGACGGTGGTGGTAGATAGATTCTAATTCGATTCGATTCTTCGAAGCGTGATGGCTACACGACACAGCCTCCCATTGCAACAAGTTCTTCTTTAGTTGCAGACAGCCCTTCAACATTTAGAGATATAATAGTCAGTGCTGGCCTTAATTAACAAAACACATAAAAAACATAAGAATCACACAACGAACCACAAAAACATAAAGTAAACATTTACACACAGCATTGCATAAGACATTAGTGACGACATAAAACAAAAATAAAAAGTATTTAAAACAGTTAAACATTGCGATGGAAATACATTATTAGGAGATGGTGGTGGTGGACAGGATGCGGCCATTCGCGTCGTCAGTGTCATGGGCAAATTTCTCCTTAGCTCTACCCACCTCCCTCCCTCTCCCAGCCAATTGAACCCCTACGTGTACACGCAGTACTAGTTAATTTGTTGGATGAAAGGGAATGTTGAACATACTTCTGGTAATGTGCAGAATGCAAATAGGAGGCACAGCAGCACATAAAAAAAAACGTGTGTTGCGTGAAGCACCTGGAATTGCATTTGATGTATTTTTGTTTAATTACCGCCAATTTGCCAACTAATTATAAATGATTTTACAACCATCGAAAAGGGACAGGTGTTTTAACGTTTTAGGTGAAAACGTTACATAATGCTTGTTCAGTGAAATTCTCATATTTTTTAAATCACTTTAATTACATACCGTGAACATTTTAAATAATTAAGGGTGGTAAACAACCATCACGATTTTAAGTATGAGATGATATACTGAGCGGTTTAGAGGACTCGCTTCGCTCCTCCACCTACCAACCTTAATGTAAAACTTTATAATTAGCGACACCAAAGGGCACCACCTGCAACTACGATCCAAAACACATTCTCAGCACCACCCCTCCCCATGGATGATAACCTTATCTTGGTGGTGGGGTTAGTGTGTTCTAATGAGCCCTATAGCTATGTCACCTGAAGGCCAGCACTGCTGATAGGGTCTCCCTTGGTGAACAGGTCTGGAGTCTAGCACTCCTACGGTCTTGCTTGGTGAATACGTCTGGAGCCTAGAACTCCTGGTAGGGTCTTCCTTGATGATGAACAGGACTTGGGGGAGGTTCCAGACGTAAAATTCTGCTCCAATACCTCCACCATTGAGGGGGCAACCAGCCATCTTCTGTCAACCCGTATACCAGCCGTTTAAACCAACAACAACAAATATTAGCCCCTAAGTATAGACAATAAATATACAGTTAGTGTTGCAGTGCATGTGAATGGATATGCTGCTTTGTATTCAAAAGCAGCCACTTCACACACAGATGCAGATGTTATAATCAAAAAATTCAATCCGCCTGCACTACATAATGTAAACAATGGCGCACCATATAGATTATCATGTCACATGCTGTCTCGCTATAAAGAGCATATTTTGTAAATAATGGAAAGGTGAAATGTTTTTTTAAATAGGTATTTTTTTTAGGTCTTGGAGTAGTGTTTTGTTATTGTGTATTTTCACAACATATCTGGCTAAAATCGCATGCATTTGGATACGTTGGCACCAATATTTGTTATTCATGGGGGACTGTTTAACAATGTGTGCGTCTCTCAACAGGTCTCCCCGCGGATTAAACCAAGACAGCGAAGTCTGGCCTGAAGATCCCCGGGACTCTAGCCTAATCCTGAAATCTGGCCGCTCATCCTGAAACCTGGCCGCTCATCCTGAATCAAGCATTCACGTGGGAGCTCTTCGCAACTTTGGAGCGGGAACATAATGAAGCGAAATTATGCCGAACATGAAAGCGGGAGACCATCTGGCCTTTGTAATATTTTCATGACAGCGCAAATGTTCTCTCGTTCAATAGCCTTTCTGATATTGCAGTAATACTGTGCTTATTTATGCGAATTGCATTTGTGTTAATGTGCGGTTCTGTGCTTGATTTCTGCGCGCGATTGTCTACGGTACTTGGCTGGTGGCTGCACTGTGCCATGAATGCCGGACTCCTCGTTACTCTTTTAATTGAGCACAGGTCGTTTCCTGCGTACAGATGCACAAGCCAAGTTGACGTTTTGGCAAACGAATGTGTTGTTTTTATCATGTACCTTGTAAGACAAGTGACTGCCATGGTAGTGATTAGACCCCTTGACAATCTTTATTTAAATGGTAACCCCCCCCCACACTCCCCCTCAAAAACAGGCAGATAAATCTGTGTTACGTGCCACAGCCGACGTAGGTTTGCCCGTTGAGCATTGGTATTAAATTGAGCTTATCTGATTTCTTCACGTTGTGCGAACTGCCTATCAAGACAACAATTTTAAAAACACGACATGTAAATATGCTTCACTTTAGAACAATTCCAAGTTAAGTTTGTAATACCCCTTTGATGGTCTTTGTATGGTCATGGTGAAATACGTTCATAGACGATTATCCCTGTACTAATTTTTAATAATTGCTCTTTAATTTAGCAAAACAAAAATATATATACTTTACAATGGTGTCCGAGAGGTTACAAGCTACTTTAACGTAAGGTTGTTAAATAAAACGACGTCCTTGGTTTTTTTTTTTAAACTACTTGCCACTCCAATGCGGAGACTTTTTTTTTTCTTCTATGCTTTACCTGTCGGGACTGGAAAGTGTGCATTTTATATCACACGTGTAATTAAGTGGATTTATTTTGAAATAAATTATCTTTACCGTCGTTTTAAGATTGCAGTGATACATGTATATGTACATTAAATGTTATGTACAGCTATCGTTCTTCTTTGCGATTCTTCGAAGCACGATGGTCAGCCTCTGGACATCGTTGTCTTTCAGCTCGGCCTCGAAGTGTTTGGTAGAATTCGCAGGCAATACCAAGTATTACCTGACAGGGATCGCGACGTGAACGCTTCTTTAATACTGCGCATGACCTGTATACAGTATTAAATTTAATCTTCGCTTCGTTATTTTACGAATTAACGGTGTTGTTGGTCTGTCACGTTTTGTTTTTAAAATTGGGGGTTGCTCTACATCTATAGTGTAATGCGTTTGTAACATTGGCGTCATTTGGAAGGGATAAGGAATCGAGAAAAAACATGTTTGGGTTTCGACTGTCCCGTGGTTTGTATGTTATTGCCGTCACAAAGTAGTTGCTTCAAAAGTTACAATAAACTATTTCTACGCCAAGTGTGAAACTTTATCTTTAATGCCACGATGGCGCTATTATTATTACGATAGCCTGACGCGTCGCCACGTTGGCAGAGCACACTGCCATCTTTAGCCATGGTCCGCTCCACTGCTAGGTGATGATGGTATTTGTGTAGATCAATTTGGCGAGTTATCGCCGTATTTGTTGATAGCGTTGCCTTCAGCAGCCTTTTTTCGATACACTGCTGGATAAAGTTCCTTCCTATGCCACCGCGATTTGTCACCGTTCCACGATGCAACAATTTGTATAGCTTATGGTGCATGGCTGAGACTAACAACAGATTGGCAGCCAAAGGAGCTAACACTGGAGGCGTCGTGATTAAGGATTGGCCGGTTGCGCAGGAGCTAGGTGACAAAGGCTTAATCATTATCTTTATGAAAGCAGTGCAATTGAGGATTTTGATGGCGTTATTGTTTGTGCGTGTTGTACCATTGCCAACGCAGTCCCCTTCAGCTTTTTGAATGATAATTAGATACGGTCGATCCACTGCTGGATGAAGCCTTCCCCAAGCTGTTTCCATTTCTCGCGCCATCAAATCAACTTTTTTTGTGTGTGCTTTAATACGGTTCTGTAAGTTCTTCACGACTTGGCAAATGGAATGCATGGAAGAGAAGAGATTAGTTTAATTAACACGCTACGTGTTTTACTGCTATTGCCCATTACCATCAAGCCCATCAAATTACCATGTAGTTTCCTCGTAACTGCAGATCGAGAGCCTTGATCCCTTCGGCTCGTTCCTAATCATTCACCATCTCCACTGCGCACGTGGTTAAACGCATCCTAATGGATTTCCGCAGATTTACAAAATGCACACTTCGTTCAAAAACAGTCATCCATCCGTTGTAAAAAAAAAAACGTTTAATCCTGTACAGGCTCGCGGTGAGCCGGATCCTATCCCGGCAGACACAGGCCGCAAGACATGGCTATACCCAGGATGGGACGCCAGTCCATCGCAGGGCACCGGGGGAAATTTAGTCCGCAGGTCAATGAACCTATGCAGTAGTATGTCTTTGGACTGTGGGATTAAACCAGAGTGCCCGGCAAAAGCCCACGTGAACACGGGGAGAAAATGCAAATTCCACACAGAAAGGAACCCGGGCCAAGATTCGAACCCGGGTCCTTCTTGCTGTGAGGCGGCTGCGCTACTCACCGCGCCACCGTGCCGCCCTCGTTCAAAAACAGAATCCCTTAAATACGCGTCTCACCCCGTTACCCGCGAGCTAATGATCCCCATTCCTACACTTTTTTTGTAATAATAATAGCATTTATATTGCGCCTTTCACCCGAGGGTCACAAAGCACTGCACAAGGCTGTGGAGAGAACGACATGTCAACAACGACAGAGAACGGAAAACCAGCAACAATTTTTTTTTTTGGGGTAACGATGCACAGCAGACTGCACGCGAATGATGTCATGGGGCAGCCCGCTCCCCAGATTGACAGCTTCCCTTCCTTAACTCGAGTCATGAATCATTGAACAAACCACCTGCGACCGGCTCGCTGCCATCACCCGCTCTGGGTATTATATGCCCCACGACGGGGTGGCACCAGCCCTTCTCGCTCATTCGTGCCAGGTGATGTACGCTTGGCAATCATCGGTCTTGTCACTGCCCCGGGCGAGCATCGCCGATTTGATGTCAGAACAAATACAGTTTAACAATAACGTACAACGGTATTTTATCCAGGGGCCATGCTTCTTCTTTTCGATTCTTCGAAGCGTGATGGTTATATGACAGTTTCCCATTTCTTTACACAGTTCTTTGCATTTTTATTGAACTCTGCAAGGTCTTTTGAGCTGCAGAGGTTGGGTAGTAGAGCACAGACAAGGCAGTGCTCCAGTATTCAAAAGACCTTGCGGAGTTCAATGAAAATGCAAGGGGCTGTGTAAGAAAATGGGAATCTGTAATTTAACATCGCGCTTCGAAGAATCGCAAAGAAGAAGAAGTGCTCCATAGTATGGTCTGGTTAGCATGAGCCTTTGTGTTTGGTATATGTTTGCCGGAAGGTGTTTTTTTTTGTATACCTGTAATGTTCGCGCACTCGCTTTTCATACGTGCTCTCAAGGGCAGTGTCGTAGCGTGGGTTGCCAGCGCCCGGGGCAAGCCAAGTATTGCGCCCCTTAACCCGTGGACCGTTAGCCACTCCCCGATTCCCTTCCACCAGTCCAGTATTGAATAAGAAATGACTACCGCGTCAGCAAAAAAATTGTCACAGCAAAAATGCTACGTGGCAACGTTTA
>JAZEWU010000023.1:3546715-3563658 GCA_036362915.1 Geotria australis | reverse complement strand
TTACTCCTGTACAGGGTCGCGATGAGCCGGAGCCTATCCCGGCAGACACAGGGCGCAAGGCAGGGGAACACCGAGGATGGGACGCCAGTCCATCGCAGATCACCATATGTGTCTCACAAAAAGAAAGTCTCGGTTTCGAATCCCCGGCTCGGGGGGCCTTTCTGTGTGGAGTTTGCATGTCCTCCCCGTGGTGTCCGCGTGGGTTTTCGCCGGGCACTCCGGTTTCCTCCCACCGTCCAAAGACATGCTGCCAGGTTAATTGGCCTACTGAGTAAAATTGCCCCAGGGTGGCCTGCGATGGACTGGCCATCCAATCCTCGGTATCCCCCTGCCTTGCGCCGTGTGTCTGCCGGGATAGGCTCCAGCTCACCGCGACCCTGTACGAGATTAAGCGGTTTCAGAATATGGATGAAACACGGCGCCCGCGCTTATTTCAAATCCGGGACGTGACGTAAATTAAGCGGACGATCAGCTGATGGGGTCCTCGGTTCACTTCCGACCTGAGCGTGTTCGCCGTAAGTAAGCGTCTCAGTTGTTACTCCCTCAGACTTTCACCGCCAATTTGCACACCGTCCACCGACAGCCGTGCATGCTAGCAACATTTTAACACCATGAGTGAACAAACAACAACAATGATCATCGTAATGTAATAGTATTACACGTCGGCTGTGCTGGTAACGTTACAACTCGCGCGTACAGTACACGTGTGTCCGCTAGCATTGTTTCCCCGCAGCCTCGTGTGTTCGTGACCAGTTAACTTGCACTGTAGCGGGTTCTTTGTGAACTCCGCTGCTGGATGAAGTTGGCTGTGTTTGGTGACGAGGTGACTGCTGATGCACGTTCGCTTATCGTGAAAGTCCCCGGGGTAATTTGGAAGTAAACTGTACGCCGAATTTGTGAAGGAAAGCCACCCACCACGCATTGCAAGTCTTTGATAGAGGGCGTTATTGTTAAAACGAAGAGCATAGTCCTTGGATCATATTGCCATACACTGCTTCCTATATATTATGATGCCCTGTTATGGACTGGCGCCCCATCCTGGGTAAAGCCCTGCCTTGCGCCCTGTGTCTGCCTGGATAGGCTCCGGCTCACCGCAACCCTGTATAGGATTAAGCGGTTTCTGACAATGGATGGATGGGGTTATCGACCAAATAATTGTGGGTTTTTTTCTAAGTTGTGGGAGGAAACCGGAGAACCCAGAGGAAACCCACGCAGAACAGGGGGAGAGCACACAAATTCCACACAGAAAGGCGCCCAAGGCGGGAATCGAACCGCATCGGGCAAGACCATTCTTTCTGTGAGGCGTGGATGTTACCCACTGCGCCACCCTGCCAGGAGGACATTCCGGCTACCCGATTTGGGCATGGTGGTGGCCGCAAATCCATAGCTCTCTCCAGGCTCACATTTGCTTAACTTCCAAGATCTGCTGTTGTTGGCCGCGTTCCGGGTCAATAGGTCATAGGGTGTTTGATAAGAGTAATGTAGTTTCACCAGATGAGACCTCAGGAGACCAGAATAATCTATTTGCACGCGCAAGTGCAGCACATGTACTGTAGAGCATTCTGCTGTCACCAGCCAAGACTGCCATCTGATACAAAAGGGTTTGGAACCTCGACGCATAAGCGATATGTTATATATGCCACTGAGTGACAGCATGTTTATTAGGCTAGCTAGTTTGATCCCACAGTCCAAAGACATGCTGCCTCGGTTAATTGGCCTGCTGCTGACTAAGTTGCTGCCAATGCCCTGCGGTGGACTGGCGTCCAATCTTGGGTATAGCCCTGCCTTGCACCCTGTGTGCCGGGATAGGCTGCGGCTCACCATGAGCCTGTACAGGATAATAATAATAATTTTATATTTATAACGCGCACATATTCATTCACTGTCGAAGGTACTCGTTCGACGAGAGAACGACTCAGAGGCGCGAAGAAAGCGCAGAGAGGCGGAGGAGGCAGCCAGGCGGTTTGCCGGCGCCGGGTACTGACAATGTTGAAGCCTGTATGTGTTTACATTGGACAGCCTTTGGCCAAATCGCCCTGCACATGCCTGATCTCTTTATTTACTAAACTTTTTATCCTGCGTAGTCCCTTGAGATAGGCCACATGTTGGTTCCAATGACGTTCGGGGTGTCGATTGACACATGGATAGAAAATACGTATACAGGCCTAAGATGCTGCGCATCTCAAGCTAAGCGGGGTTAAGCCTGGACATGTATTACACACGTGTGTTATCGATGTACTTGCTGTGGGGCCGTGTTGTCAGCAGAGGGCATTGCAGCAACATCTATTGTACTGTACTGTGCTCCAGCGCATATGCTCCCCATCCTTATAAACATTTACCAACCGGTACGGTGTACGTCGGGTCAAATCCAACCTCCGACCACACTGCATAGGCAGGCCCTCATCTGGCAGTGTACTGACTCAAGGGCAGATGTAAAAATACGCATTATATAATGGCAACAGGACGAGTGGATGGGCTGGTCTCCCTCCGTGTTTGTCTTCAAGGAAGTGACGGCCATCTTAGGGGACGCTGGCAGATTTCTGCCGCTCTTAAGATTGCCAGTTTCACGACCTTTCAGTATATTCGAAGTTGCCTTAATCATTTATTTTCTGTTGCTTTGGTTTCGCTATTGGTTGTTTTTTTCTTTCGTTGTTGACGTGCCGTCCTCTTCGCGGCCCTTGTGCGGCGCTTTGTGACCGTCGGGTGAAAAGCGCTATATAAATTGATATTAATTATTATTATTGTCTGGACCCAACCAGGAGAAGAAACAGAAGGCGATGATGATGATGATGGAGAAGGGGGATGGGGACAAAGTGGTGGAAGGTGAAGGTCGGGTAATGGACTTCTCAATGGTCCCTCCTGCTCCTCCTCCACCACCGCCACCACCTCCTCCTCCACCTTCTCTACCCGTGTCCTCGCGGCTGCAAGCCGTGACGGAGTCGATCCGCAGCGCCGTGAGCAAAGGACAAGCGGTCATGGAGGGAGATCTGGAGGAGCCGACACTCATCTTCAGCCAGAGGAGGAACAGGCGAGGGATAGGCGTTATCTCGGCTCACGATGCTGCTTACAGTTTAAAGTTTACCATTTTTAACGCGTACAGTTGTCGTTGAATGTCGAAGGTATTTTGTTCGAAGAGGCAACGCTCAGCCGGGGCCAATCTGCTGGTCACTGCGTCCTGTATATTATGACGTTATTGGCCAATGTGTAAATAACGTGGGCGGATATACCGTTGTCCTCATATAACAGGGATTATTTTGTAGGGGGCTCCTCAAAATTGAAAACAAAGTGTAAAAGCAAAAATGCAATAGGGTACAAAGTGGTGCAGACTTGTCAGCTGCGTCTCCTCTCTGAGCAAACACCCTGAGTACTGTACCAGGCAGTCATAGTTGAGTACTCTATAGTAACTGTACTGAATAGCGGCACAGTGTCGCAGTAAGTAGCGCTGCTGCCTGACACCAAGTAGGGCCTGGGTTTTATTCCCAGCTCGGGTACTCTGGTTTCCTTCTTCAGTACATGCTGCCTAGGTTACGTGTCCTGACTGAATTGCCCCTTGATGCCCTGAGATGTTGTAACTTGCTGACCCCTCCCCGCTGGATAACTGTAAAAAATGAGCTACATAGCTCAACGGTTGCTTCCAGCTTCAATAAAAGCTGACTGATACATCACGTAAAACTAATACATTGCATGTCCTGTGCCTGTTATGTTTCTCCATTGCAGCTTCGATCCAAAACTAAAATGGATACTCTTCAACAAGTACGTGCCTTCGGTGATACAGAAGGGCCCGCAGTGAGTCGATCTACACGCTCGTCTGCCACGTCCAAATGTCAGGGGCTTCGCAAATGTAGGAACATAACTCGACACCGCTCCGACTGCTAAGGGTCTTCACATTAATTTCACCATTTCCAGGAGCTTACAAATGTGCAAATTACATGAGTGAGCGCACCCGCGCTGTCATGAACTTGGCAGCCAGCCCCCTTAAACGGCAATTTAACTACAGAGCGGCCCTGAATTGTTCCATGTACTACTTCACCCCGAAGGTGACCTTTTAGCCTCACCTTTTCAGAATCAATCAACCGACCGTGAGATTGTTTGAATGGTTCAAGGAGGGAGGCCAAAGGGTGGGGGTTGTGGGTTTTTTTTTCTCTGTCAACTTCGTTGAGTCTGTCGCGTTTAAAATGTTCAGTTGTCGTTTTTGCTTTTGCTCTGATGCTAATTCTCTCACCGAGGTGGTACGCGATGAACCTTGCGATCCTAGTTTGCAGCCGTTGGGCAGGCGAATAAAAAATGCATGTTCTCCTCCCTGGGGTGAAAATCTTCTCGTGTTTGCAGTCGGTTTGACTGTTTGAACCCGGTCGCTGAGTTGGGATGGTGTAGGGTTCAGGTTTGGGGGCACGACAAAAAGGGTTTTCGCAGAATTGCTATTTACGCTCGGTTCGCTTTGATCCAGTCTCGAGAGCCGGCTGCGTACACTGTGAACGCAAGGCAGAGTGGTGTGGCTAGACTGGACAAATGGAGGGTGCTGTATCTATACTTCTTTCAAAAATGCTTTCTCTGGCACAGAGCCCAGTTGTCAATGAATAAATGTGCAGGCTTGATTTCTGTTCTGCCGTCTCCCACTGTAAGGTGAATTGTACACTTAGCCTTTGTACCAGCACATAATTGTGTAATCTAAAGAAAAAATACTCGGTTGTAACTTTAATGTCTGGATGAAAGAACGCGCTTACATGAAAAGCACTACAGCAGTTTTGCTGCACTTTATAAAAGATGACTTCAGATTTCGGTTGTTGTGATGCAGCGCACTATCACGGGTGCTGGATCTAAAGTGCCGGATGTGAAGAGCTTTGGCGGCTGGGTGGCGCAGTAGTAACATCTGCTGCTCACAGAAAGAAATGCCTGCCCGAGGCAGTTTCTCTGGGGAGTTTGTGTTCTCTCCCTGTTCTGTGTGGGTTTCCTCCTGGTTTTCTGGTTTCCTCCCACAACAAAAAACACTCTTTAATGTATTGGCCGATAACACCATAAAAAAAACCCCAAATTTTTTTTTGCTAATTTTCCGTTCTCTGTCGTTGACATGCCGTTCTCTCCGCAGCCCTGTGCAGCGCTTTGTGACCCTTGGGTGAAAAGCGCTCTATAAATGCTATTATTATAGGAAGCAGTGTCTGGTGAGTTGGCGCCGGCTGAGCGCCCGGCTCACTTTCCGCCTCTCTGCAACATCCGTGTCTCGTGCACGACCACGCGTGTAATTCGCGCGTTCTAAATTGTATCATTCTACGTAATTATTATTTCTAGCCGGTCACATTAGATTCCACGACCTTCGCCTAAGACGGGTCAACCCAAGAGCTTGACTTTCCTCGTATTGGGCATGGAAACAATTAAGCCTTTTTACCTGCTCTGAAAACTACGGCGGTATTGACCGAACACTTTATTGATCAACGGCATGTGTCAACCGCCCATGACGGCCAATGGCCATCTTGCCCCTGCCTGTTCTCCGACGTTACTCTTCGTTGCCATGGCTTTAAGAGCCGCTCACAAGAGTTGCATTCCCTGCCACGACCGTCTCTTCGCCTGTGGAGTCGACGGGTCGAATAGCGGCGTTACAAATGCACGCCCACTAGACGCACCACCTTCGCTGCACCCAGTCTCGGCCACGCGGCCATCACCGCTGAGCTCCACTGACTCTTAATTGTATTCTTAGGACCGGGCAGCGGTCCTCTTCTCCGCGAGCTGTTAAATTTGTACGCACAACAAGGTGCCATCGCGATGCCAAGTCGCAAGCGTGCTGTACGGATCTTTGCGAATTAAGATTTTATGAGCTGATGTGGCACTGAGGTGGCCGTCCCAGGGGGGGCCGTGTCGCTACCCAACTTCGCAGGGAAGAGGAGTGTACCCTGGTAGGTCGCAAAACGTGCTCAGGCACGGAGGTTTCGGCTGAAAAATGTCAGAAGCTATGCGTCAGCTGCAGTGTTGTGTAATCCGCTGGTGAACAACAATTTTCTTGCCCCTAGAAAGTTGCACGAATGCCCGCGACCGCTTCCAGCAGGACAACTGAAATATATCGTTTTGAAAAAGGACCACTTTACAGCAACTGTTAGGACCCGTTCATCCCACACCGTGCAATTTTTGCCCCATGTCGTGTTATTTCCTCTCGTTAGTGAGCCCTGCTTTGACTTTCTCCAACCTTGGGGCATCACAACAATCTGAAGTGACTTCAAAATATAGGGAGATCAGAGTTGCTTGGGGAGACAGTTAGCAAGGCATTGAGGGTGAAGTTATCCCGTGTGAAACGCCAGTGTGAGTGTTGTTCAGCGGCTGGTGAATTGCATGCGGGAAGTGTTATTGGCCACGGTGATTGGCTGATTGTACTGTGAGCCGTTAGGTTACATCCTTTATGATTTGCTCTTGTTATGTGGCTGAGTGTGAGGGGCTTTGATCAATGGTGTCGCTCGGGTGGCATGTCATCGCAGCCCGGAAAAAAGACGGTTCATTTTGTGGAGTTGTTGACAAGAATTGCTGTTGGGGTCTTTTTTTCTTTCAGGGGGCCAGCTTGTGAAGTTGATTTTATCTTAGTGGGTGGTGTGAACCATTTTCTAGGTTCAACATTTCACTTGTGTCTGCAGCTGCACTGGTAGTTTATTGCTTTTCACGTTTCAAGTTTTGTTTAACCAGGGGGAGCACTCAAGAGACCAGGATGTGTCATTTGCAGGTGTGGTCTAGGTCGTTAGTCTACCAGTGTGAGGCAATGAGGCTGACCATCGTGCTTCGAAGAATCGCAAAGAAGAAGAAGGCAATGATTACCGCTGTGTATAATGCCAATTGAGTACAGGCATACCTCTCTTGAGGCTTGTCTGCTGAGCGATACATCTTTTAAGAGAGGTCATTATAACATGGTTCATTATAACTACAGTATTTATTAAGTGAATACTATGATAATACTGTACTGCTACTAATCTGCGGTGTCATTTTCAAATACTACTACTAATCTGCGGTGTCATTTTCAAATATGGCAAATGTGACACTGGCACACAATGTTCTTAATAGATTGTTGGAACATTTGATTTTATACTTTCCTGATAGATATATTTAGTAATATCGCCAATGTTATTCCAGTGGCAGCATAAAGTTACGAGATGAATAAATACCCATTCGGAACACGAGCAGAGCATTGTGTCATCGCCCTGTGTTACAGAAAACCCTGCACAAGGTGTTAAATGGCACAGTGGAATTTGATATCGAAAATTACCCCATTTTATATGACTTTCTAGGGGAATTTCTTATGGACTATGTCTAAAATTATTATATCATGCTCGCAGGACCAATTATAATTCAATGTGGAGATTCCAAATCGGATATTACAAAGAGTTATATCATTAGTTATTGATGATCGTCAACTTGGCAAAGATTAAAGTTTGCCCTTATAAGCGCCGTACATTTGGGCATTCCTTTGTCTGCTGAATTGATAGTGGAATTCCAATACGAGCCACAAATCTGTATTCTCTTAGCAACCGAGCCTGATACACGGCACGGAGCCTTGAAGACTTTTTCATACTGTGGCATCTACCTACGGTTGTGAGGTTGGCAGCCCTTCAAAGGGTATCTTGTTTTTTAGCAAAAAAAAATGATGGTGCCTGTGGCAATCAAGGTTTGCTGTCAAAGCCACCAGTCAGCCTCTGATCAATAGGGAGATCACTTCTTCTCCACTGCTGCCCCCCTGCCTCCGCTCTCTGGAACTCCATCCTTCTGGCCATCTGCTTAGCTGACTCCTCCTTCAAGTTCAAGATTAAAACCTCTGTCTTCTCCTCCAACTACAATGAGCTGTTCCCGTCCATCATAACTCACAGGGTTATCTTTGCCCTTCTTCTCACTTGAACTCTCTGCCTAAGGGCGGCGGATTCTTGGTGAGAATCTCCTCCAATCCTCTCCAGTTTTGCACGTTGATGTTTTGTCAGCGTACGGACGGACCCGCGTTTATTTAACATCGAGCAAAACTTCGCTTTGTCCAACTCTTGGCCTCTTTCACTATCGTCGTTTCTCCAGCACTGTTTCTTTGTTGCAGTCTTGGTGACCCCAGCCCCACGGCAGTTGGAGTTGCAGGACACAGTGATGGGTTTTCCTGCGATGTGTGCGTGTGTGTGTGGAACGGTAGCATAGTGGTTACCGCGTTCACGTCGCAATTCCTGTCAAGTAATACTTGGTATTTCCTGCAAATTCTACCAAACACTTCGAAGCCGAGGAGCTCAAAGACAACGATGTCCAGAAGCTCAACAGATGCCAGAAGCCCCTCAGTCTGGAGCAAGAAGAGGGGCCAATGCCTGCCGCCTTTAAGGCCAGCACTGACTTATATCTCTAAATGTTGAAGGGCTGTCTGCAACTAAAGAAGAACTTGTTGCAATGGGAAACTGTCGTGTAGCAATCACGCTTCGAAGAATCGAATCGAATTCGAATTATTGTCATTATATGAGTGCCTGATTCCATGTGTGCACACGGGGTGCTGGCTGGAACCAACACCCCCCATGCATCGCGGTGGCCTTCGCAGATACTCGCTAACAACCCTTGCCCGAACGGCCTGCCGTAGGCTACACGGGGGGATATTTATCTTTGCGTGTGCGTTTTTCGCAGGTGTGGCCTCGTGGCACTGCACATGGCGGGCGGTTTGGTGGCCCCCTCCAGCCCTCGTCTGGATTTGAACGTGATCTTCCAGGCCGCGCTGGAGCGTGGATACACCGCCCAGGGAGAGATGTTCTCAGGTAAAATGTGTTCGTAACGCCTTCCAACGATTGTTCGAAGCGTCAGTCCATCAGGTCTCTCAGTCTGCCTGTCTGTCTGTGTGCCTCTAACACGGGGGAATTTCATTATTATTATAATCGTTGTGGGTTCAGCTCTCCAACATACCGGTGTGCTGACGTAGTAAAAAATTGGCACGTTTTGTTCACGTGACAAACCTTACTAATTGGTGGAGGCGGGTTTATGACACGTTGTTTTTATGTTACCAAACCCATAAAAGGAATATGTCACGGGGACACCATGACTCGTACAGACGATCTGATACGAGAAAATCTGTAGATTGAAGTTGTTTGGAAATGAGTAACCTACTCCAGGGGTTCTCAACCTTTTGCATGGCAAGGCCCACCTGGCCCACTTGCGTCTGATCTCCACGGACCACTAGGTGGTGCTCGCGGCCCACTGATGGGTCACGGCCCTCCGGTTGAGAATGGTGGACTTCAGATAAAACTAGTCAAATTGAGTAAAGGGCTGCCAAGGATTTTGAGACAAAGGCCCAGCGCTAAGCGGATTCACCTCGGCATCTACACGGCTCGATATATTGTCTTGTACAGTTTAGTTCACGCCAGTAACGGAAATGTAATGGTTAACATATTGTTTACCTGTAATTCACATAAATTGTCAAGTAATCAATCTTCTTCTTCTTTGCGATTCTTCGAAGCACGATGGTCAGCTTCTGGACATCATTGTCTTTCAGCTCGGCCTCGAAGTGTTTGGTAGAATTCGCAGGTAATACCAAGTATTACCTAACAGGGATCGCGACGTGAACGCTTCTACCTTGACCCCCAGTAATCAATTATTACATGTAAGATTCCATCAGTGTACCATGAGTGTAATGTGTATTATGTAGCTTACACAGATGCACTGTTCTTTAATAGGACACACTTACATTCCTTGTTCAGTACAGTAATAATAAAATACTATTTAAAGTGTATATGCAAATATATCCTTTTGGTTAGAGTGGTGTATCGGGTTGTTTTTCCCATTATATTTTAAGACTGTTTTGTAAAATAAACCAACTTTCTCTACTGCCATCTTCAAGCCCCATCATAGTCCAGTGGATTTGTAGTCTTGAAATATACATAATACACCAACCGTGGCTTGCATAGCTCTGCATTACAGGCACGCACGCGTAATTATTTCCAAGTTCAATTACGAACTTGTAAGATGCTAACGATCCCTCCGAAAAAACTCGTGAATTATTAGTTTAAAAATATACAATTTAAGTTTGGCCTGAGACGATGTTAAACACCTCAGCTGAGATGGATTAAATTTCCGATTATTTGTCCTTTAATTATATATATATATTTTTAAGAAATGCAGTCTGTGTGATCAATTTAAAGTGTAAATTTTACAAGTGGATCCAATGAAGAAGATGTTTGCAAACCTAAAGGTTATCTATACCTTGTTGATAATTTAAACTCGGTGTTTAATAACGCACACTCATTTCTCATGTAAGCCCTCTCCCTCCGAGCCATCTGGGCCCAAGCAAAGGAGTGAGATTAATGGTCCATGAAAGAGCAACCCCTCTCTCTCTCGCAGCACAAAGCGGTAGCTTTGGAGGCATGGTTTGCTGGATCACGTCGAGATTCGTGAAACTTTCATACCAGCTTTGGTAGCACGTTAACTGGCAGATGGTTGTCCCTAAAGCGGGTTCTCGGACTGGTCTGTGTGGACCGTTTTGAGTTGTTAACCCCGTGCACGCACGGTTGTTCTCCGAGTGCTACGGTTTCCTCTCGCATGCAAAATTCCGATCGTAAAGGAGTTGGGCCAAATATGTCAATGTGAGACCCGTCCTGAAAATAGATTCTTGAGATTCAGTGATACTTTCATTGATAATTACCGAACACATGACATTCACTAATGTACTATAATGCAACTATTTAATGTTTATCAGATTAGTGAAATAGGTAATCAATTGCTACACGCATATTTTCCAGTGTTTGAAGGCTTTTGTTTTTTTCATTATTAAATGATTGGTTAATTTTCTCGGGTAATGCAACGCATACGTCAGTTATATGTAAATTTGGCTATAGAAGCATATATATGGTTTACCTCTGTCGTAAAGACCATCAAGAAACAGAATGTGCCGTCTGTTTTTATTGCTTATGGTTAAGGATTTGAATTTATAAGGCGCTTGCCTAAATGCCTTGGTTACTCAGAAAAGTGCCTTACATCATCTCTCAACCATTCAACTGTTCTGCTTTAGTCGAGCCCAGGGGGACCCCCAGTGGCAGCTGTCCCTGTGCTGAACAAGGTGTTTGCAGCACCGACCTATAAGTACCTAGACTTTGACATTTGGGGTTAAATGGGTACTGAGCCATTGACCAATATAAGTGTGGTGCAGCTAAAATTAAACTCATCTGCATGTAAATTTATTTTTTATTTTTTGCAGACCCGGAAAATCCACAACCAGGATAATCCGTACACAGATAATCAAGTTGCTTATGTTTCTGTCTTTGCAGCTTGCAATATGTCAAGACTGGCTGAGGACCTGTATGGGTGTCAAGTGACCCTCTTGCAGGACGGCATGCTTGGAGAAAGCCGGAGCCTCATTATCGGGCATCTTATACAGGGACAGCCCGTTCTCGTACCGTATCCTTTCTGCTGTACTGCATTCTTTTGTAAATCCTTTCGAGGTAGGGTTGTGTTTATTATGCGTTCGCTCCGTCTGTCTGTACCGGGGACATGGGCATGATAACCATCGTTAATGACGATCCCACCACGAACCACAGCAACACAACTTTAATAGAAAGTTGTGTTGCTATATTGGAGACTTCACTCACTCCTTGGCAGAGACACTGACCGGGCCCTGGTGGTCTAATTGTGGCCTGTGCATACGGAAGTACTGCTTCCTACCTGCCTGGAAAGTGCTATCATTATCGTTGCTAATTAAATACCTCTGAGGACAAACGCTCATTGGAATGGGTTACGGAAGCCATGCATATGCATGACTTTTCGTCCTTGTTCCCCGTGGTTTAATGTTCCTGTTAAACCGCAAGAATTTGCATACATTTTATGCCTCTCTAATTAGACGCTCACTGTTTCTGAAACAGTTGCGGTTATTTCTGGCATTAGTAATGACATTTTCAGGTGTTCAAATTTTAATTACCCGCTTATATACCTACTCCAAAGAAGGGCACAATGTCAGCCTGTTATATATTTTTATCTTTTATAAGGTAGTGTTAATGATGAAATGTATGATTATTTTTTAATTTGTGCTTGAACACCACGGCAAGCACAGCCCATTATTATTTCAGAAGTAACCTTAGCACTATATAGGGCACAACGATATGTTCCTTGCGCGCTTTCATGAAATGTCACGGTTTAGTGTCACATGTTTCGATGCAAGAACATTTAAATGTTGGTGAATATAGCGCCTCCAGTGGCTGTTTCAGCATCTTTGACCATACTTTTAGTCTAAAAAAGTAACACTTAAGTAAAAAAAACCACTGCCTTAACAGAAAACAAGAAATAACAAGAGACGTTTTGGGCAATGGCCATTCTTAATTGTACACTCCCGATTTCATACGTATCATGAGTGAAATATTGATTACTATTCAATTCAATGTATTACGTGTTTATGGGGGCGGTCGTGCCACGGTTAGCACACCGCGCTGTGAACCCGGCATGCAGTCAGTTCACGAGCTGCGGCTGACCCTTCCGCAAGAGCTAATGTGCGGCGGCAACACTGCGGCGAGAGGCGTACGAAGTAGGTGCGACGTCCGCCCGTGTTGTCGTGGCGTCGTGATGCGAGTGATCTAACTGGTCCCCCGGGACACGCCGCGGTGAGCGAACGTGTCCAGGTCGCCCTTGACGCGTGAGGCCCCAGGTACGACTCTGACAGCAACCACGAGCCGTGCAACAAGCGAGGACACAAGGCTCACTGGGCGGTCGTGACCGGTGAGCTGCGCGCGAGTCGCGGCATGCGGGCCTCGCCTGTGCTTTTTCACCGTCGTTACCGGTACCGGCTTGAATCCTGTAGAGGGTCGCTGGCGGCCGGAGCCTATCTCGGCAGACGCAGGGCGCACGGCAGGGCTATAGTGAGAATTGGTTTCCAGTTCATCGCAGAGCACCGGGGACAATTTAGTCAGCAGGACAATTAACCAATGCAGTTTGTCTAAGGATGGTGGAGGGAAACCAGAGAACCCGGCGAAAGCCCACGTGGACACGGGGAGAACATGTAAACTCCACACAGAAAGGCAGCCGAGTCGGGAATTTAACCCAGGGCCTTATTGCTGTGAGGCGCCAGCCCTAGTCGCTATGCATGCCACCGTGCCGCCCCACCTCCATTATACAATTATAACCAACTCTGTCAGGAACGCACTCACAGTAACGATGCATTCATTTATACTCGGTTGTCCTTAGAAAAGGAGTTTGCTGAGAATTGCTCTCAAGAGCTGGCCATTCGGGATAGCCATGTCAGCACTCCTCGCAACGTTTCTCCTTCCACGTTAGAGGCGTTGTCATTAGCCTGTAACAAAGACCAGATGTTGAGAGAAATTTCACGCCCTGAAAACCTACATCAACGCAAAGAATACTGCTGTCATTGAGCTCCTAAGTCTACGTTATAAGAGCCTTCATTTGTCCATCTGTAAGTTGGTCTGTCTTTCATAGTAGTCGAATAATTTACAGAATTGACCAGAAGGAACTAGGCCTATTTGTATTTGTTGATGAGCTGAGTTCATCCTATGAGGCAAAGAAAAAACCCAGCGAGCAACATTGTGACAGTAATAATCTTTTAGAGGTTTTTAAACAACCAAGCGTTATTTTATTCCTTACCATTGAGTGTACAAATTTGATTTGTTAAATGAAGATTAATCTGGGTGACATAAGCTGCACCTTTGTGTCCAAAGTGTGTATGTAGTTTTTAGCACCAAAGTAGAACTAGCCTGGCACAGTCGCCGTGGTGATGTGGCCATCACTTAGCGGAGAAAAGATGGCCGTTGTAGTGCTCGTGTTGTTATGCATCTGTGTATTTAGTTTGTGTGTGTGTATACAAAGTCTGTGTGTGTGTGTCTTGAATGCTAATAAAGCATTGCAAACACGACTGTGTTATCGCTGTAAATAAGTAATATTGCATGTAGTTAAATACATTGAATAGGTAATTGCCCAACTCCTCGTTTAAAATTGAAACAAACCATAGCTTTGTAATACATTGTGCAATAATCATTATGACAAAGATGCTTTAATACAATTAGATATACTAACAGTTTATCTGTATAATGGAGCAAGTGTTTTGATGTATGTCTGTCTCCAGTGAGGGTAGCGGTTTCGAATCCTTTTTAAGCTCACATGTTATTTATACAACACCAAGGCTTTGACGTCTTATTTCAGCTTGCCTTCCCACTTCTTGATTATTTTTCTGAAACGTTAACTTTATTTCAGCTTTAAATTCCCACTTTTGTACCACAGTACCATCAACCCTCCTAAGCACTCTTCCATCATTATTCTGACGTCAGAATAACTTGCTGCACGCTTTAAACAAGATCGCCCGTAGGGCGGGTACTCTGCTAGTAATAGTAATTTAACTTCTCAATGAATCCTCCCTACCCATACTTCACCACGCCAATCAGTGCGGGTTCGTGGTGTGATGGGGCCCTGGATCGTGTTCAGATATCACCACCGACGTGAGCCATGCCTGGGTATGCAGGCAGGGCTCATAGCACAGTGTGCTAAGCACTGCACCACTGCTGCCCTTTAGCTAAGCCACATTGGTCGGTGAGAATAATAATAATAATAGCATTTATATAGCGCCTTTCACCCGAGGGTCACAAAGCGCTGCACAAAGCTGCAGAGAGAACGACATGTCAGCAACGACAGAGCACGGAAAATCTGCAACAATTTTTGTTGGGTTTTTTTTTTTAATAATCCGAGCTGTGGAGAGAACTGCATAACAATAACGGGGAGACAGAAAACCGAGAGTCAAGCGATAGCAACGAACTATAAGACAAAGGACAAAAGAAAACGCTACATTCGATTTTGTAATACAAATTTCACTAGGCACTCAGCATTCCGGCAAGTTGCATAACAAACACCAAACAATACTGTCGTCAACAGAGAATTAGCTTTAATTGATATTAAATGTAATGCAACGGTTTAATTTGGAACTAAGTTACCGTTCGTGTGTACTGTAAACGTTAATGGTTGTGACTTGTGTATTGAAAAATTAAATCGTACACAATCGTGCCTTCAGATACAAGTGCTCACGATTAATGGGTGTACAGATGGTAAAGGATAAAGGACCATTAAACTAATTCCGGAGCGTGTTAGGCATGATGTGGTGATTAAGTGGCATACGCTTGCAAACTCGATCCATTTATAATAGGAAACAACATACGCGTTTTAATATCACATTTCAAATGTGCATTCTCATAATCCCAGTGGCCCTATGAGTTTGATTTTTGGTTACGGCGAACATCAGTGGCGAGTGACAGCTGAACCGGTCCTGGGGCCACTCCACCTTCACCAACCCACAACGACCAGCTTGGTGATGTATGGTCAAAACAATCCCCCCCAAGACCGACGGTGACGTGAGGAAGCTTTTTCGTCCGGCGGCAGATTGACAGAGGGCTGAAAAATATGATTCTAATGTTTAATTCCAATCGAAATTGAATACCTGTGGAGTTGGTGCCTCATTGTGATTACCATTTACATTGAATTTTATCTTGAAATTACCAAGATACAGGGGCATCAAAAAAGACGCTTTCGTGTGAATTGGCTATACTTATTTAAATATTTCACCTACAGCACTGGTTCTCGTATTATAACACCTATGAAGCACGGGAGAACGTATTCACGTGAAATCATTCTCAGTACGTGATCCCTGTGCATCCAATATGATTTGCAGACGTCTTCCAAAATTTTCCATAACTGCAGCGAGTGTTTTTTAAGCGAAGCTCTCCGCAGCAGCTGTGATTTCTGCTTTCAGTTGTTCCGCTGCGTGTGGATTATTCTTGTACACACCGGTAATGATAACATTTTACGTGTTCTGTGACATCGAATTAATACCGTGAGTGAAATAATTCAACATAGGCAATTCAAACTATTGTCTTATTTTTATGACCCTGTATAAAATATATATGTGCATTCTAAAAGAAATGTGTGCATATATGTTGAATGGCTATTCATCGTAACACTAATATCACCAGCATCTATATCATCAGCTACGATCAGTCCACTGCAGGATGAAAGTCTCCCCAAGCCATCGCAATCTCTCACAATCCTGCGACGTTTTATCTGTCCAGCGCCTGAATACGCGCTCATTCCAACTCGTCATCTCCCCGGCAGATACAGGACGCAATGTAGATGTAGATGTTTATTATTACAGCAGAAAATACCCAGTGAGCTTACACGCTCTGGAAATGGGATTCCTGCGATACAACAAACGTGCAAATTAACAAACGTGAACAATATATGAAATCAGAACCACCTATCACTTCGTACAAGGTAGGACCTATACCCAGGATGGGTCGCCAGTCCATCGCACTCATTAAACGTTGCTCTGTTATTTCAGGTGCTCTGCTCGGTGTGGATTGGCCAGATATGGAGCCATGCTTCAAGGAAGTTGCAGAGACGCCAGGGCTGTATTACCCAGACTTCGCAGAGGACAACAGAGTCAAGGAGTTGTTGTCTTCACCTGGATTACAGGTTCAGAATTTCAAATCACGGCCCGTCTACCGTTTCAGATAGATGAGACCGACGACAAGTTGTGTGCAGTCATCACATTACAAAAACATTTTAAAAGCCGAGATGTTATAATGGATACCGAGAAAATTTGAGGAGTGTTGGGGATTTTTTTTAATAGGTCTTTGAAAAATCTTAAAATAGTAAAGTGTAATGGATGGAAGAGGGATGACAGAAAAAGAGGAGAGTGGGTAACAAAACACTTATGAAAAGGTTGAAGGGAATCAAGGGAGGAAAGTGACCGGTAAGAATGAAATGAAATAAGTTAAGAAAACGAGGATTTTATGATCTACTTATTGCAAAATCAATTCTTATACTCTTATTTATCAAACGGATCCAATGACTCACTGCCGCAATAGTTATTTTCAGAAACGGCAAAAATTAATCGCAAATAAACGCCCCATCGTTCTGAGCTTTGCCAATTTCACCGAGCGGGTACCCGTTTAAAATCCCGATCCGTCTCCGGAAATGCCCCCCATAGG
>JAZEWU010000023.1:3535342-3546646 GCA_036362915.1 Geotria australis | reverse complement strand
GCAGTATTAATTTTGTTAACACAATTAGTGATAAAACTGTTTATAATCATGTAGGTGTTCACGGCTCGGTGTATGAGAATTGCACCCAGTGACAGCCGTGTCGAGCGTTCCTCCTCTCCCCTTCGCGACATTTCGCCTCCCACGATGGAGGCATGGTCAGACCCTGCGCCTGGAGTTTGGCCGAGCCAAAACCAACACCAAATCGACCACATGAACGAAGCCCACAGACGAAACGCTTCGTTAAAACATCACCGGTCATCTGCGACTAGATTTGGACTGCGGGTGAAGTTTAAAAAAAAATCTACTGCTTCCCCACGCGTGTGCCCTCGATCCCTCCCTAGGTGAGCGCCCTCCACCTGTTCGCCAAGCAGGGCAAGAGCGCGCGCTACCGACTCTGGGATTTCGCCCGCGTGGCGGAGAGCAACGATCAGCTGTACGAGTTCGACCCCCAGCGCAAGGAGGACGGCACCACGTACGTCGTGCCCGTCAAGGGCGGCGTGCTCGTCGGCCTGCGCGGGAAGCTGCTGCTCCTAGCGCCGGCGCCAAGGAAGCCTGCCACGCCAGCCGCGTTCAGGTCTTAGTTTCCGCCGTCATCCTCCTCGCGGTCGCGGCGACGGGACGGTAGCGTGACCGCGGTTAACGCAGCGGAACGAACGGCAGGGCAGGCGTACGGAGCATCCGCGAGTACCCGGACCGCGGTGCCGCGTGAGGTCGCCCGGGGTGGGTCGCTCGGGGTCGCAGAGTGGCGATGCTCCGTCGGTTAGCCCCCGTCGTTCAGGGTCGGAGTGCTGGGTCGGAGTGCTGAGGCGGTGCCGACGACGGCCTGGGTTGCGGTCCAGGTTGCGGCGGGATTTAACTGGGCGCTCAGTTTTGTCAGGTTGGTTGGCCTTGTCCGATTGTTGATGAACGCACAACATATCGTCGTGTGCAAATGTGGTTTTGCGCCTTTGGGAAAATTCCACGAATCGAACTCAGGTCGCCGAGTTAAGAGTGCTACCCTCTGTGGCCGGTGCTCCCTTTATATTTTTTTTATAAAGTGTACACCAAATACAAATTCGTTTATATAAACACATACATTAACAATCGGTTCTTCTAGTGTGAAAACGTGAATGAATACAGATTACCTGTGTGCATATATACATGTGGCGCAGTAGAACCGTTTTATAATTACCTCGAAGGGTAATTTGTTATTATACATTTCTTTTGTACTTTCTGAAAGCCAATTATGCAAATGTGAAATTCCCATTGTATCTCAATTACAACATTTTGAAAACCTTGCGGATTTCATTATAATCGTGTAATGGTGCTCTTTACTACACGTAACTCCGCGCACAGTCTCCTATATCTGCGCACAACATATGTCTTGGTAAGCTGTTTACGGCCACATGTTAGAGGCGTTATTATGTTGTTGCCGGTATCCAGGTTGACCCGTGTTGGCCGGTTGCCCCCCACATTGCTGGAGTTATTGAAACAGAAGTTTACAAACGGATGTCCTTCCTGACACCAAAATCGTGAGACTCAAACCTCAGCAAAAATGACTACTTGCAAAAGTGCAAATGCATTTTTCCTTGACAGCTAGCTACCTGTCGGTTTACATACTGCCAATTAAATATTTCGGAGTACAAAGCGTGTTGGAGAGCTCTGCATAATCCATGAGTATGCATGATTTTTTCTTAACTTGTTTTGTCTACGTATCACACGTATAGCCCCTCCATGAGCTCATTATCTTTTGTCTGTTGTTTTATTCATGGGTTCCATGCTAAGATCAGATGGATGCGTAATTTCCAAATTCATTGTAACATGTAATGCGGCGTAAACGTCATTGTTGTTTCTGCGTTCTTTCTCTAACGAACGTGGCTCTCGAAGGGGGGGCTCCTCCTATATATTTTCACAAACATTTCACCAATCCGGCCCAAATGTGAGTTTCTGAACGGCCTTGATTGGTATCTAACCTGTGCCACTCGCAAAGTTCATAGATCAACGTTTGCTCCTGCCAACTTGGTGCACAGGAATCCTACAGTCTTGTAATGTTGAGTCGGTTTATCAGATACGTCGGTTATGTCCGATTGTTACACTCACCGCACCGTTGAATTGTGCGGTTGAGTATTTGTTTACAATATACGCGAACGACGTGCTTGTGTTATGTTTTGGCTCGTGGAGCAAAACAAAGCTGTACAAACCAGAAAGAAAAAATCAAACGAGATGGTCATTTTTTTTTATCAAAAAAATTAGATTTGTGAATATAAATCGTGACAAGTCTTAGAATTGCTACGGGTGGGTGAAACAAAGTATTAAATAAAGTATAAAATACGAGGTTTAAATTATATATTTCCTTTGATAGAGGTGTATGTTAACATACAGTCGTACATATATCCTGTCTGTTCGTACCCACAATTAGATGAATGCACTGGACTGTATTTTAACATGAGGAGATATTGGATCGTAAGCTATTACTCCTTTATAAAAAAAATAATACTAAAATAATCGTGAAAATATAAGCGTTGCAAGATTTTCTTTTCTTCAAAGCCTCTGTACATCTCGCACCAATCTCAGTAGACTAATACTTTAGCACTCTCCTGTATAACACATGGAACCATCGCTCTCATAAATATTCAGTCGCCTGTTGAGAAGAAAGAGGGTCAGTAGAAATGAGTGGGACGTCTATACGTGTTTGCAGCTTAGTCTTAAATACGTCTGATATCTGACACCAACGCTTAAATTAAGGACTTGCGTTTGACAACTCGAACTGCGTTATTACCACTGCCTCCGCACGTTTATAATGGTACGGTCACAGCTCACAGGGAATTGCCGGCACTATTAACTTACCGCCGTTGACAATGATGGTAAAGGTGCAGACTTGTAATATAATAACTGTGGTGTACCCATTAATTCTGCTGGGTGAACAGAAAGTGGGGGGGGGTTTAATACATTAACGGCTCGGTGTATGAAAATTGCTTTCGAGAGCTGCTGTTTTTGCACATCCGTGTCGAGCGTTCATCCTTTATCTTTTGGATGCTTTATCTCCCACATTTGACGTTTTGCCTCCCACGTTGGGAGACGAAATGTCGCAAACGAGAATGGAGGAACGCTCGACACGTCCATCGCGAAATAATAGCTCTTGAGACAAATTCTCTACCTTTACCATTGTTTCAACAGTGGTCTGTGGAACTTGTACTAGATTTGCAAGTGCATATGATATAGGTACCAGTTCTTAAACGTAGCACCTGTGCTGGTCAACTGACCTTGCGTTATTTACTCTGCTGACACATTTTCACCAAAGTGCCATAGTTCACAGGGAATTGCCGGTTCTAAAAACGTAGCGTCCGGTGACGATGAAATATCAGCCGCTGCGATGTTAATAAAGCATCTCTGCGGCGTAATTTTTTGCGCGCGCGGAAATTAAGGCGCAGATCCTAGTGTCGGTTGTAAACGTTAACATCACGAACACAGCCGGATCAACCCACGAAACCTTCGATTAAAACTAAAGGCTCGCTCGTAAACAAGGTCCTACCTACCACTGCCTTCCCAGCGCCTGTCTAAACACACGTCGCTCTTGCACATTCTGCTGAACATCCAGGGCAGCGGGGGTTGAGCCTTTGTGCCGAATTCAGATAAGGGAGCCTTATGAATTGTGGACGATTGCTCAACGCGCTCTGGTCTTCTGTACGGTTGCATTCCTTGGAGTAGGTGCTGTAATAATAATATCATTTTATATAGCGCCTTTCACCCGAGGGTCACAAAGCGCTGCACAAGGGCCGCGAAGAGGATGGCATGTCAACAACGAAAGAAAAAAAACAACCGATAAAAACCAAAGCAACAAAAAATTACGCGAACAGTGCCGGATATTGTGTCGTTACAGGGTAAATTAACGCTCGTCCTGTGGGCTAAATGCGTGGGTCGTGCGCCGGATACAAGGAACGCTTGCATTTGGATCAATGGCGATACGAGGCATGTTCCGCTGTGTGCTAGGGGTGGAACAATGCGTCGATTAACATCGATTAAGCGTCCGATCTGTGTATTGATTCACGAGCATCATAATTGATGTACTTACATTTGTATGTTGTCTGTAGGGGGTGGAGCGGTGGCGCGTTGCTGTGCGCACTGCGATGCGATCCCAATCACCAAAGTTTGATTGTCAGCCATGGCTAACCTGAGTGGTGAGTGTCGTCTGAACAAATCTCCACTGACCAGCATGATTAGTCATGGTCATCAAGCAGTGGATGTAATATAATTACGTCGGTTGTAATTACGTAAGAAAACGTTCAACACGTTACCTCACCAGCCAGCAGAGGCCTCTACAGTCACAACAACGCAAACAAAATAGAATCGACTTGGATCAAATCATGACCCTGAGTCGCACCCATTAATCGGACAAATCGATATCCCCTAGCATGCACCTCTCAACACGGTTAACATATCATGTGATATCTAAGCCATACGCCTGTGTAGCCTCGTGGGGACGTGTTAATGATGACATGTTAATGATGTAATCATACTGAGATCAGATAGGACAGCAAGCTATTTGCTGCACTGCCTCATTGGCCCCCAAGTGTGTGTCTCATGCATAATCTTTGCGTGATCCATCTACCCCCCCCCCTCATTCCTCCGTCAACCCAACGGCCTCCGAGTGACTGACTTATAACGTTCATGGCCACCGCACCCTGACTACACTCGGGCATGTGATTTGTTGCCGTGGAAAACACCGATTTTCGCCACGAGAGCCATGTTATTATGTTTTTTGTTTGTTTCAGTGTAGCGTCAAAAGGCTCAGATTTCGACGTGTTATGTTTTACGCGAAAGTGAATTTAAAAAAATCGTCCCGTTTGCGGAAACGCCTAATGCTGCGATAACCTGTCCCTGCCGTTGGGGCCCTTCAAACAAAACGATGGTTGAGAAATAGGAGAGGTGAAAGTGTTTTGATAACGTGTGATCTCACGTCAACATTTCTTTTCGGGCCGTTTGTTGTTGCACACGGGGCGCGGGGGGTTTCACTGTGTGAGGGCGGATTTTTTGGCATTGCACATTTCGTGGTGAAGAATGATTTGCTATCAATGTTACTATTTACTTGCTTCCCGGCTGCAATTGACCGGCGGTATAAAAAACACGCGTAAGGTCTGTAAACGCCGAGAGAGAGAAGGATGTCGGTGGTCTTCAACGGCCCACGTGAATTTCCCTCGAGCAGAGACAAACTGTGCCGCCATAATATTTCAATATCGCTCGCCCGGCCATCCGCTTGTTTGTGTTTGCGCGGTTAATGTGCACGAGGCCCAGCATTTTAACCTCTAGTTGCGCCGCAGTGGCTCTGTTGACCTCAATGTTTAGTTAAAGATCTGCACGGGGCACTCGGGGCAATTTCGTCAGCAGGTCAATTAACCTAGGCAGCAGCAGCGTGTCTTTAGACTGTGGGAGTAAACCGGAGTACTCGGCGAAAACCCAAACGGACACGGGGAGAGCATGCAAACTCCACACGGAAAGGCACCCGAGCCAGGATTCAAACCCGGGAACGTTCGTGCTGTGAGGCGGCAGCGTTACTCACTGCACCATCGTGCCGCCCGATTAAAGAAATGTAACAAGTAATATATATTTTCGTATGTGGTGGTGCGTGCCTGTTGTGCAGCGTTTTCGACGCAAAGGATTTGATGGGTCACTCAGTTTTGTGAAACTTCCTAGCCCATCGGGAGGTGGCAGTGCAGCAAGTGGGTTCAGGATTATCTGTGGACCATTGAGTGCACTCCCCTCTGTGTGCTTTGGTTTCCTTTCACATGTAAAACGTCAACTGAAGGGACATTAGAATACTTCTTAAAATAAATCTTGAGATTTATTGAAGCCATCTTGGATGAATGACATTGTCATTATCACTACACCAGAAAATGTAGTATGGAGGCCACCTGAGTGTGGCCAAAGTGAATGGCTACGACGATCATTCTGTGTTGTGCACTGTATTGAATTCTACACAGCCTTTAGATTACACAGTGACCAGAAGGGGGGAAACGTGTGCAGTCATACCTCATCTTAGCCAAATGTATTTCTTGCGTGCCATTTTATTTTTATATATATAAAAGAGAATGGATCGGCTAAAGCTACTACCACACTTGCCAAAAGGGAAACATACTTTGAAGGAGTATCACTCCGTATGGGTGCACTCCCCCCAACACCCTCCCATTTTAAACCACGTTTGGGTTTTTTTTTCTTCCCAAACGTGTGTGTACTTTGACGCTGCAATTTCAGGCGATAGTTTGACAGCTATCTGGGGCAAGCATCATGTTACTATGACTGCTGTTATTTTTCATTTTCGCTCTGTCACATGGGTAAGCGTTCAGCGGAAATGTGCGTCGTTTTACAACGAGAGGTGACAATAAGAACTGCTCATATGTTCTCTCTACGCCTGCTGTTTGTCCAAATACTCTCAGGATTTTGTTTTATTTTTTTTTGCTGGGTAGTCGGGAGGGGGGGGGTATTAATTATTCGGCCTAAAAGAATTCACCGCCAAACCCGCCCGGCGGACTTGCGCGCCACTCGGGTATAACGGTCGTTTCAGCCACCGCTGGAACATGGTTTGTGACACGGCCCTAATTGGGCCCCATTACAAGACCCGTAGTTGGCTGCGATCTGAATTTCGTAATGCTTAATTTAACCATTATTGTCGGCTAATTTTTATAGCGTCAAAAGTGCTGTCTCGCATAGTTTTACATGCATTGGTCAACGTCTGCCCAAATGTGGGAATGAAACGGTGGCATATTACAACAGTTTTTACAGCCATTTCCAGATGATTGGGGTAGGTTTTTTTTTCTTCCCAGCTTTAGTGCTCGTTAATGAGGTTTTTTTTAATAAGAAATCTGCAACCCCCCCCCTCCCCTTCTCTTTTCAAGTAATGTCTTGCGTGTCGCCTAATTAGAGGCCTAATTTTTTTTTCAAGTTATTACTGTGTAAAAAAAACGCACTCATTTTTTGCGAGTTGGTTATTAAAATTGATTAGTATTCTGAGTGCGAATTTTAATAACGGATGTGGGGAAAAATAGTGTGGAAAACGAATGTTTTTTGGGTGTTTTGACGGAAGCCATGTTCTAGTGCAATTAAGCATATAACATTTATTTATTGATAGATAGATAAATGTTTATTATTACATCAGAAAATACCCAGTGAGCGTGCACGCTCTGGATGCGGGATTCCTGAGATGCAAAAAACGTTCGAATTAACCATACAACCAAAAAATATATAAAATTACAAGGTATGAAGTTGCGGTAGTAAACGTACCGTTTGTCCAGCTGTCCCCATATTTGTAAATGGTTTTGATAATTTATACATATTTACATATATATTTTTGCTGTAATAAAGCCTCTGTTCGTGAGAGCTTGGATGACTTCATCATCCATTCATTATCAGAAACCGCTTAATCCTGTACAGGGTTGCAGTGAGCCGGAGTCTATCCTGGCAGATACAGGGCGTGAGGCAGGGCTACATCCATGATAGGACGCCAGTCCATCACAGGGCACCGGGGGCAGTTTCGTCAACAGGCCAATTAACCTATGCAGAAGCATGTCTGGACTGTGGGAGGAAACCAGAGTGCCCAGTGAAAACCAACGCGGACACGGGGAGAACATACAAACTCCACAAAGAAAGGCACCCGAACCGGGATTCGAACTCGGGACCTTCTTGCTGTGCTGCGGCAGCGCTACTCAACGCAGTGCTGAATAAAATGCAATTTAATGGTCTGCAAGAGCAAGGTATAACGGTAATTGATATTCACGTTTCCTTTTATGCAATGGGATGTATGCGACACTTCACGTGGCCTCAGGGTGCATGTGGCCTGGCACAGGCGACGTGGTGACATCACCGCCACTTAGTGGCGAATGGCGGTTGTTGTTGTTGCAACGATCACGTCTGCTAATTCCAGCTAGCTCGTGGTTGTTTGGCTACTTATTTGTTTATTATTTCATTCTGTATGTCATTTTCGGAGGAATGTTATATTACGTGTCATCATCGGAGGCTAATGTCTGTGATTCTTGAAGTTGATTTGTCTCCGTGGTGATGAGAGTAGTCATGAAAACAATTAGTGAAAATTGGCTACAGCAAGTTATTGAAGAGGCCTAACAAATTAGGCTGCGATGTTTGGCTCAACATAATTACGAGCCAAACAAATCCACGTACCAAACGTTTTCTAAACAGATAGGTAATAATTGGAGGAGCACAATCATAAGAACCTCTATATTTAGGGCAATTATTGCAGTTGCAGCAGGATAGAATGTATAGTCAAGAGAACAGGAGGAGGTGGTTGCAACACTTGGAAAACTTGAGTTACGTTATTAAAAGTAAACATTTATACCAATGTGCCTACGGGAGAAATTTACACCCAGTGCATGTTATTGACTCTCCCTTGAAACATAATTGTGGATGCTAACAGAAAAGTGACGAAACAAAAGTTTGAAACTATGTAAACAGTATGCAGAGATGTGTGTTTAGAATCATACAGAAAAGGGGGACACACGGATAAGAGAACAACTGCGACTTAGACACCATATTGATCGTTAAAAGTAGGTGGGCTTGGACATGGCACTTTGCTATAAAAGCTGGTGACCGTTGGTCGAGATTGGTGAAAGATTGCAGCCAAAGGAGGGAACATAGTTGAGATGACGGACGCCAGGTGGATTGTATCATTCTAAGTGAGGTATGCCGATGGTGTGGAGAGCCCAACGTCTGGCAATGGATAGACCGTGGCTGATGATGTTTGCAACATAAACCATTGGCTCTATGTGACAACAGAACATACTTACAGAGCACAGTGACATGACTTACAGGTCAATATTTTCATAATCCGGCATGGTGGCGTAGTGATTAGTTTTACCGCCTCACAGAAATAAGTCCCCGGGTTCGAGTCCCACCTCGGGTGCCTTTCTGTGTTGAGTTCTCATATTTTCCCCGTGTCCGCGTGGGTTATCGCCGGGTACTCCGGTTTCCTCCCACAGTCAAAAGACATGCTGCTGCCTAGGTTAATTGTCTTGACTAAATTGCCCCTGGTGCCCTAGATGTTGGAACATGCTTACCCCTTCACGCTGACAACTGTTAAAAATATCTGCATAACTCAACGGTTCCTTCCAGTTTATACAAACTCACTGACTGACTATCCCCTGAGTTCATCAAGCATGGGTTTGATGGTGCCCGGGTGAAAGTCGGTTTATTGAGTGACAACTGGTGATGAAGTCACGACTGCAGTCATACGCTAATAGAGTTAGAACATGAATTGGAATCGATGCTGTGGAAACAATGAATCTGAACAAAATCCCGAGAATAATTTGGAGCAGAATGACGTTCAGTAATGATACCTAACTAAGCATTGCTTGAATTTTCAAAAGGTACAATTCCTTTCAAGAAATTATCCTTTCAGTTTTTTGATAATGGTTGAAACCCGAAATGTACTTTTGGCTAAGTATAATTAATTGTCATTGTTTAAGCAAATGGTGTTAATCTGTTAACATAACTTTTATGTTTAAGGTTTTGCCATGATATGAATGATCTATGAACTCAGCTTTTGAAATGAAGTTAATTTTAATGGATGTGCCATGCTTACAAAGTTATGCTCACTTGCATGCACGGTGTGTTTCACGATCACTGCAAGTTTATAGCAGGGATGAGTGGAGAGTTAATAAATTACACTTTGAGTTTTACACAAACTGTCTACGGTTTTTAAGTGTGTCTAACTTTTAACAGATTAAAAGCCGAGTGGGCATAACTACGACCCCCCACTTTGAAGCTCACGCAGATTTCGTAAAAAAAACCCAATGGGCTGTGAGGTGTCCAAAAAATAGCAGTACAGCAAGTGGATTCATTCTGTCTCTGAAGAGTTTAGAAGCGTTATCCCCTCGAATACGTGGGATTTCTGCGGCTATTTTGGTGTCCTCCCACACACCAAACAATAATGAAAATGGCAAAGTATCCTAATGCGGGACTCGCCTGAAAACGTATCTTGATATGCAGTGAGGCCTTGCTGGTTAAACACAGGGAACTATAATAATAAACTGCAAAGTCACAAAATCTAGCAGTACTTACTGGGTTCCAAAAAGTGCCCTTTTATTTGATTCAAATTGTAAAATCAACAGGATGAAAACAACTTTCATGACCTTCCCAAAACATCGTAGCTGACTCACAAACTTTAGAATTTTTTTTACTACGCAGGTGTCTTGGTGTGGTGTGTAACCACCGGAATTGCGCAGACAGAGGTGGTCAGGTGTGGTGCTGGTCACCCAGCCCCTCTAGTGCCGTGACTGACGTGCTTGCTATATCGCTTCTCCCAACAGTCCGTTGAAGACTGCACGGGGGATCTCTATCTACATGTTGCGTGTAGTATTTAGTGCACAGTGATATAATCCAGGCAAGTGAGATGCCTGGCTATGCACAACCTTAGCAATACTATACATTCTGTGTACTGATGGAGGTTGTCACGACTCGATGTATGAATGCAATTAGTATATTGCACCGCACGGATTGGTACTGCTGCCACCGCGACCCTCACCAGGACAAGCGGTTTAGAAATTGGATGGATGGATTGGTACTGAGGAATAGGCAACAATATTGGTTGCTTTTTAAAGCTGTTCTTTCGGGATAGCCGTGTCGAGCGTTCTCCTTCGCGACGTTTCGCCCCTTACGTTGGAGGCACTTCCTGTGCGGTGAAAAAGGAGGTGGAACTAGGACCACGGGAGTACAGGATAACTAGTGCAATACATTCAACCAAACCCACACTCGGGACTGAAGGTGCCTCCAACGTAGGTGGTGAAACGTCGCAAAGGAGAGACGGCTATCCCGAAAGAACAGCTTAAAAAAGCAACCATCATGCATCACGATGCGAAAACCTGCATCGGTACATAAGCTATATGTGACGAATTCCATCCAATTACAAAACACACACAGCATTCATCACAGTATGCGACACCATTAGTGGAAAATATAGTCGACACACAACGACGGATTGATTCGAACAAGCCCGGTTATTTTTCCGGCCTGATGATGGAAACCCCCCAAGCATATTCATGCGAGATTTTAAATCACAGCGATTCAAGTCTCGTTTTTACTTTCATTGTCTCCTTTCGCTCAACCCACTATTCACTTATTTTTTTTAAACGTTGTTTTGGTCGAGGGGCGGCGCGGTTGCGTAGTGAGTAGCGCTGCCGCCTCACAGCAAGAAGGCCCCGAGTCCGAATTTCGGCTCGGGTGCCTTTCTGTGTGGAGTTTGCATGTTCTCCCCGTGTCTGCGTGGGTTTTCGCCACCGGGCACTCAGGTTTCCTCCCACTGTCCAAAGACATGCTGCCAGG
>JAZEWU010000023.1:3491520-3502480 GCA_036362915.1 Geotria australis | reverse complement strand
GCAGGCAATACCAAGTACTACCTGACAGGGATCGCGACGTGAACGCCATATTAAGATTGGATGATAACGCGCCACTTGAGTCAGTCGGTCAGTTTTTACTAAAGCTGGAAGGAAACGTTGAGCCTTGCAGCTCTTTATAACAGTTGGCCAGCGGGGATGGGTAATCAAGATACAACATCTCAGGGTCCCTGGGGGGAAATTTAGTCAGCGGGCCAATTAACCTCGGCAGGATGTCTTTGGATGTGGGAGGAAACCGTAGTATCCGGCGAAAACCCACGCGGACAAGGAGATCATGCAAACTCCACGCAGAAAAGCGCCGGGAGTCTAACCTAGGAAATATTTTGCTGCGAGGCGGCAGCGCTACTCGCCGCTATGCCACCGTGCCGCCCAGAGAGGGTCACTCTCCCTCCGCAGGATTTTAATCCAATTCTTGTTTCTTGCGGTGCCTGGCTCCAAGCTCGGGGACACTTGGGACCCAATTATTTAAGCGTACGGGTGAGTGCAGGACCGGGGAATTGAACTGCTGAGCCCAGGTACCGACCCAGGATGTGTGCCAAAAACTGCAGGCCTGTTAAGGTCGGGTGACAAAAAAAAACTACACATACGTGCTTGGCCTGGCTATGAAGCAAATATACTGCGGCGGAACGGTGGCTATCACGCCGCGCTCCGTGATGAATTCAGCGGCCCGAGTTCGATCCCTGACAACAGCTAACGTCAGCGGTGAGCGATAGCAGAACCGGTGCTGCCCTCCTCCCCACTTCGCTAGCACCCGCACTGACAAGATAGGTGAAGTATGCCGAAAATAATGACTTAAAGGCTGATGATATGGTTTTGCAGATGCCTCGTCGATTGCCGCGTGCTAATTGTCTCGAATGAATATTAAATGATCTTAAAGCGCAAAGTTACATAATTCCTGGGTGGTGTTGTGTAAGTGGAGGCCGAGGCGCCGGTGACAAAGTGGGCGCACGGTCTGAGTGATTCGGTTGTTCAGGATTCAAGATGGGTGGCAAGCCGTATCCTAGGTGGGGGGGGGGTTCTGTAATTGATACAGGGAAAAACAAGTGCAACGCTGTAATTGAATTTCCTCCCCGTGTTCGGTGGACTCTATCCTAACGGCTGAAGAGTGCTAAGAGGCAGCATGGCAGCCCTTGAACAGAATTGGTAACATTAATATATAAATGAACGTTGTAACGTGAGTGTAAAATATTCATTTAGCATGCCATTTTTTTCTCTTTAAATATATACGCTTTCTGTTGCAATCTATATTTGTCAATCGATTCCAATGAGACAATAAATAATTAACAATGCATTATTAATGGACCGCAGAAGATATTAAATTATTCCCGTTTTCATCATAATCATCATGCTTAAATGTCTTTACGTACACACACACACAGAGAAGCTTTGCCAACAGCACAAAAGAGCATGCTCGCTCGCTCACGCACGCATTTCAAAAACGCACGCAAGCGGGAGGGGAACAATACATTAAAAAAAAACCCATTCATTTAGAAAATAGCATATTGTGCGAGCAATATAAACGCCACGCGCATGGTCATACATGCGGAATGGTGTTAATATCAGCTAATGCGGTGTCATGGAACGCCCGTGTGGGCGATGCGGGTTTAACCGCCTCTTTGGCCGCTCGCGGATCGCTTGATCGTGGCTGGGGGTTCCGCGGGTGTCACCGAACTCGTTTTCGTTTTCGTTCCCCCCCCCCCTACCCGCTTTGGTCTGAATGATTGAGGTGGCAGCTCGGAGCACGTTCTGCCACCGAGCGGAGCGGGATTTGCAAAAAATCGATACCGATGATGGAGCGGCTGTGCTTGGTGGGGTGTTTTAACCCTTTCGACCGCGTCGTTACTCACGCTTCGCCGTCGAACGCCCCGCTTGCGGCACGTAAATTCAAATTGCCGGCGGGTTTGCGGATGGCAATTATCACCGGACTTCTGGCCTGCTAGTGCTGTGGTGGCGGTTCCGTGCCGGTCGGGTCTTTCGATTTGTGTGACGGCAGTTTGGGACCGAAAAAAAGACGAAACGAGTTGAAAGCTTCGCTGCCCTGGTTTGAGTTTGACCCTCCTGCGGCCAACGGTTTCGCGGGTGAGCGGGTTAACATCGGCGTAAGTCATCCGTTATACGGCAAAAATGCAACAGGCTTTTAATGCAATTAGTCCCCGCTAAAACACGCCGAGAGTCTTTATTAGGTGGAAGAGCCCGCATCGAGCTCCGCCGAAATTAACGAAGAGTATATTTGGCAACAGCGATTGTCAGGCGAGAGAGTTCCCGACACTCCCCAGAAGCGGGGATATTTGGACAACAGCTTGTGTCTCATTGAATATTCCAGACTGTTAAATTGAGCTGTCAGATTTCAGAGCGTACATCCTTAAGATAATAATGCATAGGCAACGGGACACATTTTGGAAGGGAAAATTATTTGAATTGAAGTATGGGATAATGTTGCTTGTGTGGTAAAAAGTACTTCTTCTGGTCTTTTTTTTCCATCAAATGGATTTTCTTGCAAAAGCAAACAGAAAATTCATTTTTAACGAGGCGCGCTGCTTGAGCGGTATAATGCGAGATACGAGTGTGAATTTTAAATGTCCTCCTCTAACAAATGCACCTGAACGAAGCCACGCTTGCATGATTGTGCTTGAGAATAAATGCACATAGATGTGCTTCAGACGTGGGGTAAATGGGCCGCACGTGACATATATTATAATGACGATAATTATGATTTACGGCACTTTGTCAATACATGGCTGGACAAAGGGCTCCCCCACGCAGTGTCAATCACGCGGGTTGTTTGACCATTCTTCACCCCGCTGGTCAGTGTGGGGCTAGGACCGTTTCAGATATCAATCACCGCTGATATTAGGCATGGCTGGGAATCAAACTGGCCGCGCTGCCCCTTTGAACCTGTCACCAGGTTCATAGGGCAGGGTGATAATCACTCTACCACTGCACTGCTACAGTATTGTGAAAGACATCTTTTTTTTGTATCAAAATGATTGTTAGAATAACTTGATAGGGGTCGACACGGTGATGCAGTTAGTAGTGCTGCACCCTCACAGCAAGAAGTAACCAGGTTTGATTCCCGGCTTGGGTGCCTTTTTGTGTGGCGTTTGCATGTTCTCCCCGTGTCCGTGTGGGTTTTCGCCGGTAATTCCGGTTTCTTCACACTGTCTAAAGACATGTTGCCTAGATTAATTAGCCTGCTGACTGGCATCGCATCCTGGGGATAGCCCTGTCTTTTGCCCTGTGTCTGCCGAGATAGGCTCTGCCACCCTGTACAAAATTTAGTGGGTACTGATAATGATAACGAATATCTGGAGAAGTACTTTTCAAACGATATCAATATCGTTCATGTACATTTTACATTTAGATTGTATTTTTTCATGTGCTGTGTATTATATTCGTTACTATATATGCGCATAGGTTATGGTGGCATTTAACAGAGAATCTTAACTGAGTATCCAAGACTTATTAAAGGTTTCCTATGTTGAATGTTTGTGCGTTTGATTTTTAAAATGTATTTTCACACTCGGAAAGAAGCGTGACCTAAATTTCTTTGCTGAGGTGCGCATCTTCAAACTCAATATCTATCCGTAAAAACACCGTTAATTTGATTTTGAAGAGATGTAAACCCCTCAACGCGGGCAGATTACGAAAGTGAAAAGTGTGTTCTTTTGCAGAATTGGGCCGCAGCCGCCTCCCTCTCCTGATTATGGCAGCTTCAATATTCCATCAAGCAATTGCACGATATTTTTTCTCTCTCTCTTCTTTTCATTCTGTTACTGCACAAAGCAATTTCTCTCTCTCTGGGCTTCAAAGATTGCACAATTATGAAAGCGCTTAGCAGAAAGCTTTTAACTTCTTCCCTTCATTAATCCCCAAGTAAATCAAGAGCTGCTTGCTGTACATTTTTACCTTTTCCACCGCTTTCTACTTGGTTGGTATCCAAAAGATTGTCTTTGACGCCAGGAAAGCAACACGCGCTGCTTTAAATTCCTTCGGCCTGCTCCCTTGACGTAGCGCGCATTCGTTACACAAGCACAGCGTTACAAGTCGCGCAAATTGAGGAGGAATTAACGAACGGCCGATGATGAAGCAGGTCCGGGCAAACGAGCATAAATGTAATGAATTGCCGCCGCGTTTAAAAAGGTCAGGCGGCGCGTTTTACCGAGAGCCGCCCAGGCGGGGAGACCCAGTCCTCTGCCCTGGAGAGAAAACGGTCATAAAAACTTAATTTTTGGAAAACAAATTGAAGCGCGGAAAGTAGTAACTCTCCATTAAACTGCCGCGTCTGTGCCGCTATTTCGTATGCATGCGCGGGGTGTTGGTTATTTTTTTTTTTACTGTTATCATTATTTGTCGGCGTTGTTATCATTGTTGCTGCTGGGTTGCTGCGGTCGTGTTTTTTTTTTTACAATGCTTTATGTTAAAAGAATTTCTACTGTAAATGTGCTTTATTGGGCTATATGTTAGGGCAGGCGTTTTATAGGCCACATGAAAATATAAAAACGGGCACGGGTTACGGTTAGGTTCATGGTCGTAGGAGTATTACTGTCAAGCAAACGATATTTATTATTTGAAGAGAATGAAAAAACCCAAATCCCGTTTCTCTCTTCGCCGGGGCAGAGCGTGCCTCGGGATGTCCCCACGGTCTGCGCGAGGCATCTGTGCTGATGCGCATCAGCGTCTTGCCGGTAAACACCGTAAATATTCACAATGTATCCGGCCGTACCCACTGGGTATTTTAACTGCTTTTGAACAAACGGCTGCAAACTGGGCGCTTTTCATTATATTCCGTGAGCTGGAGCATACACCGGGGCCCCGGCAAGAATATGGCACCGGCGTTTCCTCAGCGGCGTGTAATTCGTGAATCTCCGAGGGGACGCATTCCTCTTTCCTTCCCGCTGTTGGTGCGCGGCGGCTAAGTTAGCGCCACAGGGGCGGCATTTCGGCACGAGAGGGGTATGCTCGCAATCGGCTTTAGCGCTCTGCATTACCGCGGTATTAAAGCGGCTGAGGGCCCGTACGTTTCAACGGCGGCAATATGCGGCTGTCAAACTGATTTACAAAAGGGCACGCGGTGACACGAAATCAATTTGAGGTGGGGTGGGGAAAAGGAAAAAAAAAGTGCAAATAAATGCTTTCACCAGATCTATAGGCTACAAGTTCACCCCCTTGATCATAAATGGAATTATGCGACCGTATTAGCACGCTCTGGTCCATTGTAATTGGGATATACAAACGTGCCCCCATGTGCACATTGTAACGTCTAATGTTGTGTGCTTTACGTGCGGAATGAACAAACGGATACCATGTCTATGCATGACCTCGTGATGTCGAGGTGGGGGGCCCCGAGGGTGGCGGGGAGAAGGGGGGGGGTCTGGTGTGGTGGATAATTCCATGCACCTAAATCCTCGTGATCTGGGCTCGATTAAAGCCGCTGAACCATGTGAACGTCTCCCCCAGAGTGACTTTTGCCTCAAAATCAGCACTGGGCCCAACACGGCCTAGAGTAGATGTAGAAAGCATCCGGATGTGCTGGAAGTGAAAAGACAACGATCCTCCGTACAGGCTTTTAATAGGCCGGGCAAACGGTGACTATTCATCTGCGAGAATGTGTAATATTTTGACTCGCCATTCGCAGTTGCATTGATGCAGTGCGTCGCTAATCGGGACGCGCCCAAATGCCGAGCGCCCGTGCGATGCGATTTACAAATAAAATGCGTATTTATGGGCGAACGCGCCTCGCCGCTGCATTGCCGTGATGCCGTGCTCAACGTGACCGAGAGCCGTCCTTTGGGTTGTGCCTGGCGATGCGATGTCCTCGCGTTTCCCCTGCTCACCTTTTGCTCTTTGCCGGGAACCAATCGCATGGTTTGCAGAGGGGGCAGTAAGCGGGCAATGCGCGTTGCTTCCGGGGAGCCAGGCGCGTCGCAGCCGCGGGTGTCGCAGGAAAAAGTGGGGGGGGATGGAATCATGTTTCTGTGAAAGTGCGGGTGTCGCAACATTTGATATGAGACTACCTCACGAAAAAGTGGGGGGGATGGAGTCATGTTTCTGTGAAAGTGCGGGTGTCGCAACACCCGCGGCTGCGACGCGCCTGATAGCAGCAGTTTACCTGACAAATTCGAATTTTTGCTCAAAGTCGTTGAGCCAGTGTCGGAGAGAGATGAATTCCTCTGCTGCCGTCCTCCAGCCTAACTGGGGTTCACTTCGAAGCCGAGCTGAAAGACAACGATGTCCAGAAGCTGACCATCGTGCTTCGAAGAATCGCAAAGAAGAAGATTGGGGTTTTCGCAGTTCCAAGGGTTGATTATTGGCGTCACCGAAATACGGCGATACTCTGATGTCCGCAGGCCAATTAATGTATGCAGCAGCACGTCTTTGCACTGTAGGAGGACACCGGAGTGGGCGGCGAAAACCCACGCGGACACGGAGAGAACATGCAAACGCCACACAGAAAGGCCCCCGAGCCTGGATTCGAACCAGGCGGCTTCTTGCCGGGAGGCGGAAGCGCTTTTCACCGCGCCGCCATTACTGTGATGTATCATAGCTTATTAGATCCACGATAATCGCAATATTGCAAAATTGTGATCACCGTCACACATTCCATTATAATACGTGTATATATGTCGACAAAGCATATATATTTTATGCAATAACGCTAAAAAAACATGGGAATAGTAATAAAAACGTAAATGAATAGCTGGTACCCATTATATCAGTGCTTTATAACATGTTTTGTCGATAATCAAGTTAACGGAATCGTGGTCATATGCCGTCGGCATGTTCTGACGGAGCGTGCGTTGTAAGTGAGCGTTACAGATGACGATACATCTGTGACGATTAGAGAGGCTTATGGGTAGGCTTGCGTTGAGTGAACTGCAGTTGAATATTTTTGTTTTATCAATCCGTAATAATGGAGTACATCAAATGTCATCGTGATGAAACCTAATGAATACGTTCAGGGGAAACCGATATCGCGACAATCGTCATGTCGCGAAATGTTATATCGGTTTGTAATATTGCTGTGACACGCGGCTCAGAAACACAGTTATTAATGAATGTGGGAAACTGAGAAATGCGCAAAGTACCATGCGGAGATAGATGCTTGAAATTGCACTGAGAGACGGAAAAAGGACTGCAAGTACTGAAACACATTCGCAGGTTAATCTCATCATTAAAAGCATTAAGCCAAGGCAGTGGGCTTTGGCAGCAGATTTTCAGAAGGCATGTTGGGCGATTTTCAAGACTAATATCAATGTGGCAGCCATGGCATGGCATGTGTTCGAGAGAGTATGCCCACATAGGGGATGGGAACGATGAAATAATTTGCGCGCAGACGCTACGCAGATTGTTAAATTGCAGGATCACGAGCGCTGGCGGCGATGACGGGGGGGAGAGGCCCTTATCCAGCAGTAGATTAAACCGTGACCGATGATTGATGATGGTACTGCGGTTCACATCGTATCGCGAATAACGATATGACGGCAACCACAGTGATTATGTATCCGGAGTAAATGTCACGCGGTATTTCACGCCCGGCACTTTGAAGTTCAAATTTGCAGCAATAGCAGGGGGATAAAGCCCTGGCACAGACGCGAACGCTATTTGGACAGGAGCCACTGACGGCACACTCGAGGTCTCAAGCCTTCCATCAGGCATTGTAAAGAGCGAACCCTGGCGCTGCTAAGATAGCCACTTGATTGGCACACAGTCGGCTTGAAGGTATTCCACATCACTCTGCCACCTCAATTAATGTCTTTTTATGAACCGGTATCCGTCTAGGAGTGAGGTGAGCTTGCAAAGTGAATCCTCATGATACGTTTATAATTACGCAGGTGCGCACATAGAGGCAACCTACCTTTATATATGTGATAGATACAATGTATAACTCGTGGCACATATTCATTCAATTTCAAAGGTATTCGAAGAGAGAATGACTCGCAGCCATGAGGAAACCGCAGGGAGGCGGGGGAGAGGGGAAGGCAGGCGCGCGGTTAGCCGGCGCCAACATTTGCCAGACACTGCGTCCTATATATGATCAATTAACGAGATTTTTTTCGTTGTGGGAGGAAATCGGAGAACCAGGAGAAACCGCACACAGAACAGGCGGAGAACACACAAACTCCATACGGAAAGGGCACCCGGAGGCAGGAATTGAACCACGTTGGGCAGGACTTTTTTTTCTGCGTGGCAAAGATGTTGCGACTTTGCCAAGGAGTGGATTTCTTCGGCTGTCCGTGAAGAGCGCGTATGTGCAAACTTTAGTTGGGAGGCCGCAAGAAGGTGGGGTGGCTGTTTGTGGACTCACGTTGGTACTAAGGACCAAACTAATAATGGCGATGATAATATTTATTTCTGGCAGCGGTTCTCGCCAAACACGATCTAATTTAATCAGTGTCCGGCATAAATATTCATCTCACACTAGATGTGGAAAACAAGCTTAATGCATTCCAATTATTCTCATTTATATATATGAATAAAAATTCATCACAGATAGGGGATTAGTAGAAGATTGGGAATTGAGCGTATGAATAATTCAGTAGTCTTACTTTTCATTCTTACCAAAATGGGTTTTTTTTTTATCCACAAAGCCACAGCTATCACTGTGGGTAATACAGCGGGGATTGTGAAATCATGTTTTATTGCCCATGCCAAAGGAACTACACGGAAGATTTAAAATTGTGGTCATGCAATGAGTTCTGTGCAGGAAATATAATTGTTAGCGGTACGGTGGAAGTTGCATACAGAGCTGCATTATTGGGATTGACAAATGCAGACAGGCTGGAAGCTGCCTGCCGTGCATGGCAGAGGCCAGTGTTGCATACATTCGCTAAGGATAACAAACGAGGATGTCTTGTTGAACCAACACATCAGCGATTACTCATGAGTTGTCAAAGACCGTCACCTCAACTGTGTTCCATTGAACGGAGATATAATAATAATAATAATATTTATAGAGCCTCTTTCACCCGAGGGTCACAAAGCGCTGCGCAGGGCTGTGGAGAGAACGGCATGTCAACAACATCAAGACAGATCAACTGAAAGTCGATACAACGAGTATCACCTAGTTTGTGGGACGTGAACAGCCGCATGGTTGTGATGTAGGTATTCAGAGCTCGATCGGTGCTTTTTAAAGCTATTCTTTCGGGATAGAACATGTCACTGAGCGCTCCCGCTCCGTCTCTCTCCTTCGCGCGACGTTTCGCCTCCCACGTTGGAGGCGTCCTCAGGCAGACACAGGGCGCAATGTAGGGCTACACGCATCCAGCACTGGGCACTGGGGGACAATTTAGTCAGCAAGAACATTAACCGAGGCAAGAGCGGCATGTGTTTTGACTGTGGTAGGCACCGGAGTACGCGGCAAAACCAACGCGCGTACGGGAGATAAGTCATCGGGAGTGTAACGCCTGCTAGACTGGTCTGGAGGAAGGAGGTTCTAGACAAACAACGATCCGAAGACTCTCCGACTCAAGGAGGTTAGCATCAGGAAGGGCAACCGTTTGTAAAATTCTGCTCCGATATCCCCACCATTGGGGGGGGGGAAACCGGTAACCCGGGTCAACTTGGACAGCGGCCGTTTATACCGGCAATAGCAACAACCAACAGCTGCTATGTTAATTCGCTTGATGAGTGAGTGCCCCTATGTGGGGGTCCTAGAAAAAGACACACAGAGGCGGGGATGACCGCTGATTATCTGGAACCAAATGGCGCAGAAGGATGTAGAATCTATAGGTGTCACACGGGGAGAGCACAGAGTGATGGGGCAAAGCCGTGACAAGTTGAGGCATCGGGTCGCCTGATGCGTCAGTGACACGGGATGGATTGAGCACTAGGTAATCATTGGGACTAATGCCTTCCTCCTAGTTCCACGACGACAGCTAATGGGACTCATTGGCGGATGTTAAGTTTGCTGTAAATTGTTTAGGGGCGAGCTCGACACGGCTATTCCGAAAGAACAGCTTTGAAAAGTAATTCTCGTACATCGAGCTATGAAAACCTTCAACAGTACATGTTTTAGTTCGTTCATCACACTGCTTCGTGCCGGTTGGTAAATGCAGGTAGCTTAGATGCGGGGCGCATAGAAGTACGGCAGAGCAATGCATGTTGCTGCACTGTCCACCAACATTTCCCTGAAACCTATAAAACCCAATTATACAAGACGGTCATCCATCCAAGCACGATCTAGGCTCAGACCTCCTTAGCTTCTAAGATCTGATAAAATCGGGCGCATCCCAGGTGGTTTGGTCATAGGGAGATTCAGTTGTAAATATGATTAAAACACAGCCTGATATTTTACATATAGATTTGTTTCAATTGTAATGCAATGCTTTGTGCGGTAGCACCTTTGATTTTGTTTATTGTTATTTCCTCTTTTAGGATTGGAAATGTAGTGAACTCGGTGACCTAGCATCAACTCCTGGCCACTGCTAACATCAGGCGGTGACCAGTGTGGTGAAGTATGGTCAAGCGACCCCCATGACCGACGTGGCATGGGGAAAGTTCTGTCATCCGTACCCCCTATTCTCCCGCAGTTTTCGCACAACGAATTCCCCCGTATTCGCTCCTCGGGTGCGACGGCGCGCGGCTTTGTGATCATGGCGGAATTATTCGGTCATTCATTGATTGTGAGAAAAGGCTTTATCCTGTATGCGTGAGGGACGCTGGCAATTTGCCGCTCTCACGATTGCCCTAAAGTCTGCTTTAAGAATACCCTAACTATTTAATTTTTGTTGTTGGCTTTTTTGTTTATTTTTCTTTTAATGTTTTTGTTTAAGTATTTACTGTAAATCGGAATAGTTTAAGCCTTAAACTTACGTCTGGAGGAAGCGAGTGGAGCAGCGGCCTTAGCCTTTTCAATTTGGATATCGTCTCGCCTCTTATCAGCTCGAGCTTCAACATTCGTCGGCGTCTATATAGTACCCACATCGGTTCACACATCAAATTT
>JAZEWU010000023.1:3470183-3491211 GCA_036362915.1 Geotria australis | reverse complement strand
GACATTGGAGTCTATGGGAGAAAAAACCACCCAAAAAAAAATTTGTTGCCGATTTTCCGTGCTCTGTCGTTGTTGACATGTCGTTCTCTCTGCAGCTTTGTGCAGCGCTTTGTGACCCTCGGGTGAAAGGCGCTATATAAAACGATATTATTATTATTAAAGGGTTTCCCTCTAAATCTAGAGGAACTTTCCCCCTATTTTGGTGGGGCACGCCCCCGCGTGCTGGCGGGAACACGTGCCTTGCATGTGCCTTGCCCTTGCCAGCACGCGGGGGCCTTGCCAAAATGGCTGGCCGCGTGCTGGCCCCAGCACGCGGGCGCGTGGGCTTCTGCTGCCTGTCTTAAACGTATTTAATTTAGCTTTAATTTGTTTGTACTTTTGTCAATTTTTCATCTGTTCCTTTTCTCTTTGGTTGGTGGTTTGTTTCTGTGTTACTGCAGTGTTTGTTTTTGTTGTCTCCCATGCTCTTGTTGCTTGGTTTTTTGTCTGTTTTGCGCGGCCTACGCCTCGCCCAGTCCTGCCTTGCCTAAACTCGCCTCGTGGTGTCGCGTGTGGAAGTTGTGTTTTTGTTGTTGTGGGTGGCTGCGTTTTTTTGATGTTGCGTGTGTCTTTGTCTTTGTTCTTGTGCTTCAATGTTGATTGTTTAATTTGGATTGGCGTTGTTTCGCCCTCGTGTCTGTCCCTCTGTCTTCCTGTCTCTGTGTCCCTATGTCTCTCCCTGTCGCTCACCCTCCCTTCCTGTCTCCCTCCGTGTTTGTCTTCAAGGAAGTGACGGACATCTTAGGGGACGCTGGCAGATTTTTGCCGCTCTTAAGATTGCCAGTTTCACGACCTTTCAGTATATTCAAGGCAGCCTTAATCATTTATTTTCTATTGTTTTTTTTATTTCGTTGTTGACATGCCGTCCTCTTCGCGACCCTTGTGCAGCGCATTGTGACCCTCGGGTGAAAGGCGCTATATAAATTGATATTATTATTACAAGGGGATGGGGTGAGGAAGTATGTGTGAATTATGATGGCTTGTGCAAAGAAAAGTGTTTTTGGTTGCGGACGAAGGGTAGCAGATAGAGCGATATGACTACATTACTTCCTTCTTATGCGCAGTTAAGGACTATTTTCGGGTTAGATTTCCTTGTCAGATTGTTCTATCTCTTCCTGCTGTCACGATCCTTTCGACACGGTTCCACCACATGCCATCTGGTCTCACTGCTTAATATCTTCTTTCAAAGGTTTCTTTAACAGTATGATCTTAGCTCATTCTCACCACCTGGTTTAACAAAATAAGATGGACTTGATCGTGAGGTGAAAGTCACCTACCCCCTTCGTGTTCCGTGCCTGCCCGCTAAGACAGCACTTCATGTACGTTTCCACTGCTCGATGTATGAGAATTGCTCTCAAGAGCTGCTCTTTCAGGATAGCCGAGGTGAGAGCGGCGGAATGCTCGTCTTTGGCCGGTACAATATAAGTGCAATCGTAACAACCAGAGTCGGGCCTTGAAATGTAATCACGGGTCGCCTCTGTAACCCAATTCAAGTCTATGTAGTAGGGTGGTTAGGCTTGCCACCTTTCCGGTGTTTCCCAGGATCGTCGTCCTCTTTTCGGCAGTTGTCTGGGGAAGACACGGTGTCTTTTTCCAATTATACGTTTAGTGCTCCATTTCTCTTATTCTCTTTACTCCCACGATATGACTCGGTTTTTTGTGCCTCTAAGGTGGCAACTCTGAGTGATGCACAAGCACGCATAACAAACACAAATTCAACGCATTCGTCACTGTAGACTTAATAATAATACGTGACTTTTCGGGCAATGACCCGTCTTGAATGAAAGGGCCACAACCCCATTCGCTGCAGCGTTTAATTGCACTGAAAATTATCGAATGGAAGGGCAATTTGCCCAAAACGTAGGATTTTATAAGTTCGAGTGTTGTTTTCTTTAAACGGCAATATGCGGCGTTTAGGGAAATTGCCCGTTTTGAGTAAAAGAACCACATCAACAATAACAGTAACCTTAAATTGGATGACAAATCGTGTACAATAAACACTATCTGTGAGTGCAGGTATAGTGCAATAAGCTACCTAGAATTCGTTTTCCCGTCGCAATGTTTTACTGCATTTATTTGTATTTATTTGGTAACTTACGTGCAATGCTGTGTGTAAATTATTGTTTTTTTCTTTCGTTGTTGACATGCCGTCCTCTTTGCGGCCCTTGTGCAGCGCTTTGTGGCCCTCGGGTGAAAGGCGCTATATAAATTGAAATTATTATTATTATTACAGGGTTGTGGTGAGCCGGAGCATATCTCCGCAGACACAGGGCGCAAGGCGGAGCTATTCCCAGGATAGGACGCCAGTCCATCACAGGGCACCAGGGGCAATTTGAGTCTGCAGGCCAATTTACCTATGCAGCAACATGTCTTTGGACTGTGGGAGGAAACCGGAGTGCCTTGAAGAAACCCACGCGGACACGGGGAGAACATGCAAGCTCCACACAGAAAGGCACCCGAGCCGGGATTCAAACCTTCTTGCTATGAGGCAGCAGCGGTACTATTTTTTGTGTCGTTGTGCAGCGCTTTGTGACCCTGGGGGGGTGAAAGGCGCTCTATAAAATGCCAACATATAGCGGAATGATATCCCTATATAAATTAGGACCACACATTGACTGGTAACATTTCGCAAACTCTTAACGACACATTTATTCAACAAACATCTACGAGTATGTCCACAAAAACAAAAATACCTTAGCAACCTGTCTAGCATGTATCGACCTGTAGTATTTATTAAATATTTATTTATAAACAAATGCGTATGTCTGCGTTAATGTAAGTTTCCCCTAGATAAGGGCATCTGCTAAATAGTCAAGTATTATCATTAGTTAAATATAATTATTTAGATATATGTTTCAATCTTTCGACGAACACTAGAGGTATACAGTATCCTCCTTGTAAATAAATAGAGAATTTACTTGGGCACAGATTGGCTCCAAACAGTGGCGGTTATAAGCAGTGTTTTTTTTTTTTACCGCGACGTGAAATAGAGCCGCCATCTAGCAGCGGATTAACCAAGCCCGTCGATTTCCAACCCCCCTCTTTCTTAACCGCATCGTTCTTCCAGTATTTAACGTGGCATCGAGAAGTCTCCATGATTGACTGCTGCGAAGACTCGGCGGGCCTTCGTTTTTGTTTAACTCTACTTAATTCCAGCCGCTTCCAGGCTCTCTGCCATAAGGTCACGCTAATGGCATCTTGACCTGCCTCTTTATCACACGTTCCCAGAGCCGGGTAAATTTCAAGCCATTTATTTTCGACGGAAATCCCAACTGGTGTTTTCTTGATTTTTTTTTTCTTCCATTTTTTTCTCTCTTTCCCCGAGACCGCTGGGCCTGTTTAGTGCAAGCCTCTCATCAATTACGCACCAACACTAATCACAGGAGCGAGCGCTCGATGCAGGTCACGTCCTGCCCCGTGCACCCCTTGCTGCGGGATTGCGTTGACGGATGGATGGAATGTCTTAACCGAAATGCAAATGGGGATGGATGGAGATGTGCTGGCCACCCAGGCACCAGAATATACTTACAGTAAGGAAGGATTTATTAAGGATTACACTAAAATTGTTTCAATAGCGAACAGGTTTGGAAAGGATTGAAATAAAATGGATTTAAATATTGCCCCCCCCACCCCCCAACTAAACATTTAAGCCAAGTGATTTGATTTTTAAAAATATATTTATCGTCCGTACGTGATTTGCCTTAGTTGATTTAACATTTTGCGAAGCTATAGTTATGGGAACATTTTTAAATGACCTGTGTTGACTTTGTATTGTAACGTTCGAATTCGATTCTTCGAAGCAAGATGGTGATATTGTAACGTTGAAGTCATATGTAAAATATAGGCAGCGATTGTAACATAAAAGTACGTAAAATAACACAGTCTGAGAAAGTTTTACTCTGATGTAATCCGAAGAAAGACAAATGCAATGGTGCAGTTAGATAGTGAGAGCTTCTGCCACAAATGTTCAGCTGTCCTGTAAAGTGCCATTCATCTTAACTCCATAGAGCTAATCCTGGTCATTGCAACACTTAGACTTTTCGTTTTGATTCGTGGTGTCAAAAAGAGCAAACTCTCAAATTAGAGTTTCGGGTGTTTCGGTTCAAGAAAGTGCCGTCAGACGTCTGACACTCGTTCTAATCACAGGGGAAGATGAAGGGGGGCGGGGGAAGAAAAGGCAATTTTGTCCACTTTGTACAGCTTTGCATCTTACTATTCCTGCAGTCAGCCTCTCGTCCGCCGCAATCTATCTGCGAACCAATATGTAGTTATTTTATCGCTCAAGACGCGGTACATTCACCGTGCTTATCCCAAAGAATCCGTGATAGTCGACGCGGACATTTTCATCTTTTGCCGGTGATGCCGGTGGCGATGGGCAGAAGCCGGGCTACAAATCTGGCCACCCGAGTTCGAATCCCGCTCGCGGCCACCAACACCAGTGACGATTTTCTGAACCGGTCCCGGGCCTCCCCTAGGTCGACTCGGCCTCAAATGAGTACCCGGTCCGGTGTGTAAACATTTCCACTAGGGAGATAAAGGTGGCCGAGCGTGGTGCTGGCCACCCACCCGGTCATGTGCCATGTCGTTTTTCATAGGTGCTCGCTAACAGCACCTGACCCCGTACAGTCTTGTTAAGACTATACAGGGGGGGGATCTTTGTCTTTATATTCGTGGGGCATGGGTTTGCATCAGCCGTGCGCATCAGTCTGCTCGTGTGCGCGTGCGTGCGTTCGCGTGCGTCTGCATGTGGGCCGGATTAGGCTCTGGCGCTTAAATCCATTTCGCGTGACACATGTGAACTTTATTGAGATGCAAACTACCCAGAAGGAGGACCATGAGCTATTGCTTGTCTTAGCCCGGCCGTGCACTTGAAATATAGCGCCGCGTCATAAAAGGACTAAAGAGAGTCATGATTCCGACGAGGGCTCCTGCACGGATCGATGGTGCCTAGATGAGAGTTGTGATTCAATCTTCTGATGCTTTAACTGTTTATTTGGTAAGAAGCCTTTCCCAGATGTCCTCTTGTCATCTGTGTTATTCTTTCATCCATCTATTACTGGATTTTCTTCTGGTCTGTACGGCACACGGGTGGGGGTGTGTGCGTGTGTGTGTTCATATATACGTGTTGTTATAAGCCCAAAGGGCTGGAGTGGTGGTGGTTTTGGTGGATAAATGCATTGCGTGATAGACCCCCGTTCACCCGAGTTTGAGTCCCGATCGTGGCGAACGTCATTGGAGAGTGATCTCTGAACTACCCTCAGACAAACACTGCCTTCACTAACCTGCATTGACCGGCGCAGTGAAGTATGGTCGAACAACTCCCATGACTAACACTGCATTCGGAGGTTCTCATCCAGCAGAGGATAAATATGATTTTGAAATACAACACGATTTGTTGGTGTACCTTTTAATAGAAGTTAACTGATACATTTGCAAAACGTATAGACAATATCTTATTATTAATGCCCACAATTAAGCCATCGACAGCCATGATAATTATATCCACTGCTGGACAAAGATCTCCACACATTACCACGTCCTCTCTGTCCTGAGATGCCACGGACAGGTTTGGTCAATGTTTTTAGATACATAAATCATGGAAAGGTAATCGGCACAGATCCAAATTCGGTCGTCTATAAACCAAAGCCACGTGGGTTCTCGTTATCACGTTTAATTTTCCAGACGCACTCGATCCTGCGCTCGCTCCCCTGCTTTCTCTCACCACAATTATCCCCCAACGCTTGCTATCGTCGCCGCTCTACACACGTCCTCTGTCGTGTTTTTCAGTTTGCGCCGCTCGCTCTGAAAAATCATTTCCGTTTGTTCGGCGCCGAACACCGTAAACGTGAGCGTTCAGACGATTTGAGCGGCGGCGACCGATTCTAACGAAATGAAGCGCGCGCGCTTGCCACGGAAGTTAGAGCAAAGCGGAGTTCTAGATTGCAAATTAACACGGCGCGCGGGGGCTCGCGGTGACATGACGCTCGGACTGGGGGTTGGCTGCGGAATCGCGCGGTTGTGCCGTTCCGTGGCGCGCCGCGTAGCGGGAGATGCGAGGTTTCCCGAGGCGCGTCGGCTAGCCGGTGATATCGGAGGTGACGCTCACGGAGAGGCATCGTTCCTCGCGATTGAAACCAGCATGCTAATTTTGACGACGCTAATTCCGCCAGCCCCCTTCGATCGTGTTGATGCACGATTTGCGGCAGCGAAACGCCGCCTTGCAACGTTTCCTGCGCGCCGTTCGCAGCGCGATGATTTAAATTCCTTTTGGCGTCTTTTGTCCGCTGGCTGTGATGCATGGAGCAGCGTTAGCCCCTTTTATTGTTAATAAAGCGCAGAGACCAAGTGTGATTGATGAGTAGACCGCATTGCCAGTTTTTGGCTTTAGATAAAAAAAATAATTATATGTGCTAAAATAAAGCTAAAAAAAAAGGTGCGGATGGAATGGTAAAATTTTGGGATTCAAAAATCAATTCGTGTCCTTTTGTTAAAAATGTTAGAATAATAATAATGAGTGGATTTGTATTCCAATTGAAAGCTTTCATAGCAAAAGTGCTTTAAGTGGAGTGTGTGCTATTTTATTATTGCATGGCATTACAAATTAAAATATTTTGGAGCTCTCCAAACATATATATATATTTCAGCAATGCCATATGACACGCCAGCACTCCACGCCCTTCATAAACTAGCGTGTTATTGCGTAACCTGGTCGGTGGTTCATGTGGGCACCAACACGGCCGTGTCCAGACTCTCTGCTGCATTGCATTAACATGGGAGAATGGTATAATATAGTAATCTCATATACTACTTTGGTTTACTGTATTTACAGCCGTTTGAATTGATGTAGGTTTTCACGACCCAATGCATGCGAATTGCTCTCAAGAGAGTAGAGCAACGCTCGATTAGACTATCCCGAAAGAGCAGCTCTTGGGAGCAAATCTCACAGCCCTTTGTCAAGCCACTGTTGGATGAAGGCCCTGCCCGGATGTATCCGTCATGGGGTTTGTTTGACCATACTTCACCACCACTCTGATCGGAGTTGGTTGATGATGAAGGGACAGTGTCAGGACTGCACTCGGCACTGATGTAAGCAGTGGCCTGGGAGCCGACTCAGCTTGCTCGATTTCATAGCGCATGTGCGCCAACCACTGTGCCACCACTCTGCCCCATCTGATGTAGCTGCACGGACCTCTGGTCAATCCACTGCTCGATGAGCGCCTGTTGATCGTGAGGTTTGTTTCGCCATGCGTCACCACGCTGGTCTGTGTAGGCTGGTGAAGGCATGGAGCATAACACATTGGAGGATAGAGAATCACTGAAACATTTAATTTTCCTGCACTGCCCTGTGTGCGCGTGTATGCGTGTAGCCCCGCAGCAGCGCAATATTTGCTTTCGTTGCGGATTACGCTCGCTCGGAGTATTGTGACTTGATGTTAAATGGGGAATAAAACAAAGTTAAAGGAAAACTCTACGGGGGAAAAAGTAATTTGCGTGCAACCGCCTTCACGCTTTTGTAATTTGATTCTATTCCGGACAGTTGCCCATCCGAGTATGTATCCAGACTCAGACCTGCTTAGCTTCTGAGATATGACGAGATCCGGCACATTCTGAGTGATCTGGTCATAGGTCTCCCATCAAAAATTAGCCCACAAGCACCCACAGTAGATGACAAGGATAGTGTGCGAATAATGAAAATGTACCACATGTCGTGGACATCGTTCATTCTCTCTCATATACATGGAGAACCACTTGGATGCATGAGGAACTGCAGAGAGACAGAGTAGGGGGAAGGCAGTCACGCAGTGAGCCGGCACCAACATTTGTCAGACACTGCGTCCTCTATATATTAAAAGTTTATCGGCCACATAGTGATTTTTTTTTTTAATCTAAGGAACAAAACCAGAGTACCCATCGAAAATCCACGCGGAAACGGAGATAACGCACCAGCTGCGCACAGAAAAAGCGCCCGAGCCGGGAATCGAACTCAGAAACTTCTTGCTACGAGACCACGAGTGTCACCACTGTGCCTCGTGAGACCGCAGACGGTGGCATCGATGCGAGCGCCTGAAAGAGGCGCAATCGCAAGGATGGAGGCAGCGGTGGGAGAGAGAACGAGGGAGCGCTCTTGGCTCAATCTCCCTTGCTAAACCCAAAGGTCAACTGTGTCTTCAAGGGATTTTTTTATTTTTTGAAAAGGCAATGGGGCTGTAGCGCAATATTTGCTTTCGTTGCGGATTACGCTCGCTCGGAGTATTTTGACTTGATGTCAAATGGGGAATAAAGCAAAGTTAAAAGGAAAACTCTACGGGGGAAAAAATAATTTGCGCGCAAACGCCATCACCCTTGGGTAATTGGATTCAGCAGTCGTACGGATGCGACGACGATGCAACAGTGAAGAATTATGCCGCCTGCCTAATTCATCGTTGGCCGTGGTCAATCCGCTGCTGGATGAAGGCACCCCAAGCCACCACCATCTCTGCATGGTCCTGTGATGTGATAATCCATCTGGCATCTGCACGTGCTGGTGTGCGGGTGCGCCGGGAATCGTTCCATCGTGGGGCCATGAGATGATGATGATGATGGCATGGGGAGACCATCCAAGAGCAGTGGATTGATCGTGAGAGATGATGATGCTAATGATGACCGTTATGGCATCCATCCATCCATCCATTTTCTAAACCGCTTGTCCTGGTGAGGGTCGCGGTGACAGCAGTCCAAGGAGAGTGGACCAGACATCCCTTATGGCAGTTTGAGCCAATTAACTCTATACCATGAATGCATGTCTTGTTTAATAAGTGCAAAATGCTCATGGTTGCCGTCAATCATTACTAGGTTGCGATTTAACTGGTGATGTGAAACAATAATTTAGTCAACGTACCCATGTAGGTTTTCACGGCTCGATGCATGCTAGTTTCTTTTCAAAGCTGTTCTTTCAGAATAGCCTTGTCGAGTGCTTCCTCTCTCTTTCGTGACGTTTTGCTTCCCACGTTGGAGGCATCCTTGGAACTCAAGACGCCTGAGGATGCCTCCAACGTGGGAGGCGAAACGTCTGGAAAGAGAGAGGGATTGCTCGACACGGCTATCTCGCTAGGACAGCTTCACAGAGCAAGTATCAATTATGTATTAATTTAACATCAGTGCCCGCTTAATCCTTTAGAGGGTTGTAGACCGAGTCAATCTCAGGAGACACAGGGCACAAGCCAGGGCTGTACCCAAGATAGGACGCCAGTCCATCAGAGGGCACGGGGTAAATTTTTGTTGGTCGATTTCGGGTTTTCGGGTCGTTTTCGGGTCGTTTTCGGGCCAATGTACCTATGGAGCATGTCTTTGGAGTGCCGGAAGAAACTGGAGTACCTGGTGAAAACCCACGCGGACAGAGGGAGAGCATGCAAACTGCATGCACGAAGGCACCCGAGCCAGGAATCAAACCCAGGCCCTTCTAGCCATGAGGTGCCAGCACTGCCTCACTGCACCACCGTAATGCCCTGATCTTAAAGGAGACGTCTGTTAACTGACCGGATCCACTTTAAGATTTTGGCAAATGTGTAGAGGGTTCGACTAAGACGGAGACCCTTTGGCATGGCTTATCATACCTTGTCAGCCGCCGCAAATGTAAATGCGCTGCTGTATATCCTTTAAATGGCCTCTACGCATTAACATTGATGACTTGCCTTGTGCTAAAGCCATTAAAGTGCTCTATGGTTCATAGTTGCCAAACTACATGTAACACTGCGTGTGGGTTAAGGTGTGCCTCTCTTAAACTGGGATTCGTCAGAACCAATTATCATATAATAAAAAAAACTTTACCGCTGTAATAATTAAGTAGCCCACGTTTCATTATTGAAAAGTAATTAACAGGTTAACGCTCTGGTAAAGTGTTTTTCATCCCTCTCACCACCTGTCTGCCCACATTCTTACAAACCTCTCTCAATTCGAGAAACGTGTTAACGCAGATCTACTTACACCTTCAGTAGTGTGGATTGTTGCTGGCCACTTAACATCTTCAAGCCTTCGGCCCGGCACTCACCAACCGCGATAAAAAAAAACAGGCAGAATTTAGTTTTTGTATTTTTTTTGCATTTTTTACTTTACCAAGCAAAAATATTTCAGAATATCCGCCATCAACAAATAGCGTTTGTCAATCGACTGGTGAAATATAAATGTCCGGTAATAACATTAATTTACACGTAAGAAACGATGCCACGTTCACACAATTCCGTTGTAGCACCCTTGTATACCTGTCCACGTTTGAAATAAAAATCTCCGGCCAACGTCGCACGATCGGGCGATAGATGCCGATGTGGTCGCAGCAAAAGCATAATGGACGATCCCTAGGATCGCTTCCATTATGAAAGAATTTAGAGTGTTTCGGAAAAAATATTGAGCTTTGTGGTGCACAGCCTTGTGACTTGAGAGCGACTGATGCGAGGCAGAGCACATATCTTCCCCCGGTCAGTCACAATAATCTCATTTGAATAATTTGCATTATGTGGAAGGAATTGATGTTTATGATGAGCCGAAAGCCTCTTTCCTTTTTCATCATAAAGCCATAATGCGTTTGTTCTCCGAGCGGTGTGCGCCGAGACCCAAATGAGGTCTGCCCGAGCCCTCGCGTTTTCTCGTTACTCTCCCATCTTTTCCGAGGGTCACGGTTTTTTAAACTTCTGGGTATTCACTGTCATGCTTGGTGGATAAAATCATTTCCCACTTGACGTCCTGTGGACTTATCTTTACCCATAGAGGACGACATGATAATCCTTTCAGGATGGTGCTTTCCTTTCTTGGCCGTTTCATATATCTCTATCCCCGCCATCATCGCATAGCCCTTTGTGTTCAAAACTACTCTTTCGTCTGGGGCGTTCAATGCTGAGAACTCCATTATCAGACCGGGTACCATTTAACCCAGCCCCTATTGCCGTATTCTCCAGTTTGTGAGACAATCAGGGATGTAAGGCGCATACAAAACTAGTGTCCGATCTCAGTAAAGTTTTAGCAAATTTGATCTCGCACACGTCAACAGACGTCTGCCACATTGAGATGAACTGGGAGAGACGGGGAGGAAAGTGTGTCTTATGATGACGAGAATTCCTTGTGTGGTTTTAGGTGATGGAAAAGGAATGGTGCAACCCTGACATTGGGCGGCAGTGGTAACATCTGCGCCTCACAGCAAGAAGTTCCCGGGTTCGAATCTCGGCTTGGCGCCTTTCTGTGTGGAGTTTGTGTGTTCTCCCCCTGTTCTGCGTGGGTTTCCTCCGGGTTCTCCGGTTTCCGCCCACAAGTAAAAAAACCTCATTAATTATTTGGCCGATAACATCGTAATATATAGGAAGCAGTGTGTGGCAATATGGCGCCGGCAATCCGCCTAGCTGCCTCTTCCGACTCTCTGCGCTTTCCTCGCGCCTCTGAGTCGTTCTCTCGTTGATGAATTCCTTCGACATTGAATGAATATGTGCGCGTTATAAATGTAAAATTATTATTATTATTTGTGCCACTGCTGGCAGAATGGTCTCCTCTTGACGCATTCGGTTGTTTAAACGAAGCCCCGTTATCCACAGATGAACTTGGTGAGTGACAACCCTTCCCCACGAAAGCCCTCTTTACTTGACATCGAATCTTGGGATTTGCACGCATATCTGTGCAGTCGGCCAAAAATGACTTCGGACTGAATTGTGAAATGAAAGCGATTCATCGCATGCCCTAAAGCTGAAAAATCTTGCAAAAGGAGCAACGTTCGTGCAATGGCCCTTCTTCATCGCAGACAAATAATTTTTTTTTATCTCGCTATAACATTTGCTGGTAACGTCACCGATTACAAGTGCATTCCCAGGCACGCACATCAGTGCGATCCGCGAAAAATGACTTCAGACTGAATTATGAAATGAAAGCGATTCATCGTATGCCCTAAAGATGAATTTTTTTGCAAAACGGGCAACGTTTCGTGCAATGGCCCTCCTTCATCAGATAAATGCGTTAATGATTGCTCTCACTTATAACATTTACTCGCGGCGTTTATTGCCGAACGCGTCGGGTCTCTGCGATTGTGCACCACCAAGACAAAGATCCTCCATGTAGCCTTAATAGACTGTAGGGGCAAGTGCCGTTAGCGAGCACCTATGAAGGTCGACACGGCACACAAGGGGGTGGGTGTCCAGCACCACGCCCGGCCGCCTTTGTCTCCCAAGTGGCAATGTTTACACATCGCACTAGGTACTCATTTGAGGCTGAGTCGACCTAGGGAAGGCCTAGGACCGGTTCAGAAAATCGTCACTGGTGTTGGCCGGCGGCGGGATTCGAACTCGGGTCGCCAGATTTGTAGCCCATCGTGCTAACCACTGGGCCACCGCTCACCACCAGCACCGCCAACGCAGCGGAATCGGCAAATAACGTTGTTACCGAATAACAATAATAATAGCATTTATAGAGCGCCTTTCACCCAAGGGTTGCAAAGCGCTGCACAAGGCTGTGGAGAGAAGGGCATGTCAACAACATCTCCCCGTTGTTGTTGTGCCGTTCTCTCCACAGCTCGGGAAAAAAAAAAAGAAAAAAAATTTATTGCTGATTTTCCGTGCTCTGTCGTTGTTGACATGTCGTTCTCTCTGCAGCCTTGTGCAGCGCTTTGTGACCCTCGGGTGAAAGGCGCTATATAAATGCTATTATTATTATTATCAACGCAGATTAAATGAGAGTCAAGCAATATCGATAAAATATAGGCCAAGCACATTAAAGAGGGCAGAAAAAAATACTAATAATTCTCCAACAAGCAAGCAGGGAACATATGTTCCCGAGCATATGCAGATCGAGATAGAGAGAGCCAGCGTCTCGGCACAGCACCACTGACCCGCACCAACAGTCCAAACCAGAGGAAAGAATAAATGTTCCCTAGGTTTCTTGCGCGTCGGACTGTCATTCCCCACGACGGCACCGTGCAAATTCTCGCACGAGCGAGAGCCGCATCCCCGCGTTGCCATAGAAGCAGCCGGAGCAAGCTGCCGTCGCCACAGAAACCCGGGCAACAGCGGTGGCCGTGGCTCCGATGGGGAATGGCATCTGGTTACACGCCACCGTAGTTGGAGGTGCGGATTCACTGGGGACACCGAGCAGAAAATTTTAGAAACTCCTAGCGCAATAACCAGGAGAGATAATGGACAAGGTGTGTGTGTGTGTGCGATCTGGTGAGTCGAGAGAAATGTAAACAAAAGAGCGGCGAGGGGTGAAAGGGAGAGGGATAGAGAGGAAACGGAGATGTAGTGAAAATTAGATGTTGACAAGAGGCGGAGACCGCGCAGATAAAATAGATACAGACAAGATGGCCATGAGAGAGAGAGATGATACGGCTTTCTTACGTGAATTATCTTGCTATGTTTATTAGTATTTGAAATCGAGCTTAATGAGGCTTTGCTCTGCCGATGCGTAGTGGCACCAGGGCACAAGGCAGCCGGCTGATTCACATCGGCGGTGATGAATTACCACCGGTTGCGTTGCACACACGCTGCCTTTTGGGGGCCACGTAAACAACAACAACATCCACAACTTCAAAACTTTGCAACACGACCTCGTGCATAACAGTTGTTTGCCCGTGAAATTACATTCAGGGGTTAGCTGTGGAGACAGATGTGTAATATTGTGGTAAGCAATACCTGTCCCTGTGTAATTGTAAAAGAAAGAAACAAAAACTGCATACATTTGCTATTTTTGGGGATTTTTGAGCCAGTCCGTCCGATAGTAAAGGGTATTTTTTTTTTTTTTACGTGGAGGCTACTACGTAACTCAAGTGTTTGCCCAAATACTGAAAAATCCATCCATTGTCAAAAACCGCTTAGCCCCATGCAGGGTCTCGGTGATCTGGAGCCTATCCCGGCTGACACGGGGCGCAGGGCAGGGCTATAACCACACAAACTCCACACAGAAAGGCGCCCAAGCCGGGATGCGGACCCGGGCCCTTCTTGCTGTGAGGCGGCAGCGCTACTCACCGCACCACCGTGCCGCCCCAAACTGAAACATATAGATTTAATAGATCAAAGGTTAACACGCGCGAATCGAGTTCCTAGTTCCGAGTTTACTACCTGATGGCGATCAATGAAGACTGAGCGGAACGCCGTTGTGTGTTGATGTTAAACTCGGGCTTGAATCGCCTCAAGCCACCAGTGACGAGCAGCTTTATTGGTGAGAATGTAATCAATACATTGCCACGTATCATCAATAATGTAAACGCGACACTCTTGTCCGGTGGTGGAGGGTAAAGAACAATAATTATGGCATTAAATTATGAGCACATGATCTAACCGAAAAAAACTATTATTAAGCGTCGTATAGGCTACGAAACCCTACGTTTAATGCTAAACCATTTTTTTGTTTGTTATTGCTGTTTGTTGTATTTGTTTTTAACCAAAAGCTTTTCTGTGTGTCCATGGGACTCTTACATTGCCCACATCTGTTTTTGACCCCCCCCCCTCTCCCAAATGTTGATATCGCCATCTGCCTCTCCTAAGCAGGCAAAGTGAAAGCCCCTTAAACGTGCACGGTGGAAGCATCACTTGAAATTATTGTTTTCGGTTAGGCGAGTTGCTTTTTCTTAAAATGAAAATTTCCCCCTTAATTGACACTGGGGAAATTTAGTTCAAATGCCCTGTGTTAGAAACGTGACTCTGAATAAGTTTGCAGTTGCGAATAAACATTCACCGACAGATACTTTCAAAGCCGGACATTATGCGGTGGCAGCCGAGATTTTTCGGCTCCACAAGGCAACCATTTTTTTAAACTTTGATTTGTAACCTTTTTTTTACTAATTAATACAGAGCCACTGTTAGCGCAGATGATTGTTTATTTGCGTTTAAGGCTGCTAATACGAAGAGGTGTTGTGAAAACCCTGCCTCTAACAGGCTGCTACACGCTGACCTCTGTGTGTGACCTTGTATGTCAGTAGGGAAGCAGCTTTGATTTAAAGTAAAAAAAAGTAGCGTGGTGTGTAATGGATTCACCGCCGGAACATTTCAAGGCAACACGGGTTTCTCTGGGTGATTTATGATGATGATAATGATGTTAGAACTTTCTACAAAGACTGCCAGCTGAGTGTTTGTGCATTTGTTTACTTATTTATAAGAAAAAAATATGTTTACGGTGGCACGCAATTTAGTTAGATATGCTTCTATACCACCACCACCACCCCCATATTCAATGAAATTAATGTTATTTACTGTAGCACGGTGTGTTAATTTGTGCATGACACTGACACATAATCGTTTAATTTAGCAAATAGCAAAGTAAGTTTGCTAATAACAACAAATGGGTTACAGCAGATGTCAACGCTTATTTACACTGCCGTACATATATGTGCTGTATTAATGTCAAACTTTGTCTGCGAGTCTTGAGCTTGTGGCTTCGTATGCCACCGCTAAGGTCATCATAATATGCTCGATTGTTTTGGTTTCATTTTCAGAAAATTTTTTTAGACAATTGAAAATACATGGACGGGAGTTTTTGTTTACTGGGTGTTAGGGTGCTTATTAAAACACAAACATATTACAATTGAATCGCTGCTGTTGCTAGCTTTGACGTTTGTTTATCTACACTTCTACAGTTTTCTTTTGTTATATATTTTTTACATTAAGGTTAAAACCCTTTATTTCCACATTATGCAGAAGCATAATATTAAACAAGAAGTAGACAGGAGTGTAAGTCAGTTTTTATTTAAGCTGGAAGAAACCCTTAGCTATATAGATAGATGTGTATTATTACAGCAGAAAATACTCTGAGATTGCAAGCTCTGCAAGCAGGATTCCTGTGATATGTAGCTCTTTCTAACAGTTGTCTCGCGGTAAGCAGGGTTACAACATCCCAGGAGACCAGAGGCAATTTAGTTGGGACAATTAACCTAGGCGTCGTGTCTTTGGACAGTGGGAGTTAACCAATGCCAACCCATGGGGACACAGAATGCATCGTCTAAAATAAATCTTTCTGTACAACGCCTTATTTCTACGGAAGGTGTAACATTTATTTCACCGATCAAAGACAATGTATTTTTACGCTCATGGCGTGTGCATCGATTGTTCTTTCTAAAGCTCAAACATTAATTATCGCTTTAAATCATATTAATATATGCTGTTGCACATCTTGGCTCCTAGAACAAACATGGAAAATAGTAAAAGCAAAACATGGCACGGGAAAGGCAGTCAAGACAAAAAGAATGCATTCTCAAATCAAATCGTGTGACCGTGAGCCATTGATCGACTGGGAGATGGTCTTGGATTTCCGATGCCTAATCCCTGCAGAAACATGATTTATGGTTCATGCTCTTTGAGTAGGAGTAGTAGTAACGAATTGGCACGTTTTGTTCATGTGACAACCCCTTACTAATTGGATGTGTCGGGTGGAGGAAGGGTTTACGACACTTATTTTTACGTGGCCTAACTCATAAGAAGAGCTATACAATGGATAATATTGGTCACGAAAGCCTTCGCGTTAAATTTAGGAGTAAAGTGTCTAGCAATCTTGACTTGCAGCTGTAGGCTTGTGCAAGGGAATCCACAGGGTTAAAGACCAGGGCATTGCTTTCTTCCGGTTCTGTCCGAGTCAGTGACCGAGAATATTTCTTACCATGCCTCTGTACATCACATCGACTGTACCGCTCGCTGTGGTAGGTAACTATTCTAATCTACCAGCGCTCCAGAAGTATTCCCTAAGAAATGTAATGGTCAGCACACCACACGTGCAATCTGGAGGTCAACGGTTCAATCGTCCAGGGTGGAAGTTTAAGTACTGTGCTAACATCTTAATTACCCCCACTTCTGTCCAGCCAGCAGTATAAATGGATTCACAACATTTAGTATATTGGCAGCGCTTTTTAGTGTTTGCATAGCAGTGTTTACGTCTCCTTTGTTTGAAACACGTGTGCGCTGCTCTTACTGTCCTCAGATATTAATGGTCTGACTTTACGATGGTTTCACATTACGATACGTGTTCTGGAAAGGATTAATATCGTAAAGCGTGAACCACTGAAATATTGCAGGGCTACAGGGCAGCAGGGTGGCATAGCAGGTAGCACTGTTGTCTCACAGCAAGAAGGTTTTGATTTCGATTCCCCGCCAAGGTGTCTTTCTGACAATGAATAAATGAATTATACTAATGTTCGTACAGAGCATATCTCATAAAGTGATTTCACAGTATTGCGAGGCCATCGCAAAGCGGGAGACCCGTTTTATAACACTATTAATTCCACAACGGAAATCTTCATCCTAGCGCCAAACCGGCACGCGATGGAGCAGAGGGACACAACACGAGGGCGTGCCCGTTCATGTGGCTACCGACGGAGCTCAACTTTTGCTCCGCTTTTGATTCCAGATCAATGCAACTGGCCTCCGCTGTTACAAGGCTGCGGGCGGTTTTTCATTACAACTTATTTTCTGCGTTATAGGTGGGAAGTTGGTTCGGATTCGATTCGATTCTTCGAAGCGCGATGGTTATACGACAGTTTCCCATTGCAACAAGTTCTTCTTTAGTCGCAGACAGCTCTTCAACATTTAGAGATATAATAGTCAGTGCTGGCCTTAAAGGGCGGGCGGGCGAGCGGGCATTGGCCTCTATTCTTGCTCCAGACTGAGGGGCTTCTGACATCTGTTTAGCTTCTGGACAATGTTGTCTTTCAGCTCCTCGGCTTCGAAGTGTTTGGTAGAATTTGCAGGTAAATACGGCGTATTACTTGACAGGGATCGCGACGTGAACGCAGAACGGTGGGCGCCTGTGCGGTGCACAACGCGGCACACGTGCGTCCTGCGCCATGGCGCAGAGCGAGTCTTCTTTAGCGCATGAATATGTGATCAAAGGGCTGTCGCAGTGTGGTCCTAATGCATATTCAAAACACGCTGGCAAGTTCCCCCCCGATGACGGCTGCGGCATCGGTTTGATGTTAAAACAACCGAGCGACGGAGAGACGCTCTCTAAGCTTTGTGGAGCACCGGCGGCACTGGTTTATTAAAGGAGTGTGGCTGTGTGTGTGTGTAGAAAGTCCCATAAATAAACTGTGATTTAAACTCAACACATTGTCCAATAACTCTGCTCTGAAGAGAACAAATTATATGTGAGGCGGCATTTCGGCCAATGGCCCTTCCTCATAGCGTATGGAGATAAGAAAAACAATCTCTTTGGAATAGAGAGATAATCTTGTCCATTAAATATATGTTTTCTGCTTTCGGGCAGTATTGTTGACGAATGTGCTGAATTTTTGTTTTATGTTTTTACGTGATTTAATCTGTCCCTTTTACAAAAAAACAAGGATAAAAAAACATACTTTAATAATGTTTCTTTCTTACTATTTTTGTGTGTGTTTTGGGCCTGTGCTCAGAAACTGCATTAGAACAGTTGTTATAATAACAGTAATAATATAATAATTCAAGCCCACTGCTGGCCGCAGCCCTCTTCTTGCAGTGTTAACCACAGGAGTTGGTTGGGCATACTTCACCATGCTGGTCACGGCAAGAAAACCCGGGTTCGATTCCCAGCTCAGGTGCATTCTGTGTGGAGTTTTCATGTTCTCGCCGTGTCCATATAGGTTTTCGCCGGGCACTACGGTTTTCTCCCACAGTCCAAAGACATGCTGCCTAGGTTAATTGTCCTGACTAAATTGCCCCCGGTGCCGCGAGATGGTGTAAATTGCTTACCCCTCCCCGCTGGTCAAGTGTTAAAAAGCGCTACGTAGCTCAACAGTTTATTCCAGCTTAAACCAAAACGAACTGACGCGCTGACTTGTTCACCTGGTGACCTGGTTTCGATTCTGGGTCATGGCGAACATCAGCGACGGGTGAGATTCGAACCAGATTTTGGCCTCTCTCCTTCCCGAACCCATGCTAACCAGAGTGGTGAAGTACTGTCAAGCAACTCCCCATGACCGACATAGCATGGTAGGGTCGTCCTCGAACAGTTAATTAAGGCAGCCTCTGTGAAGAAACCAACACCAAATGGGGAACGGTATTTAATCTGCATAGCGCCGTGGATTTCTTACACATTCCGTTTTCTGGTTCATCGTTGGGAAAAAAATAAATTAAAACCTTTCATCGGCTGCGAAAACTTCTGAAATTGGTATAGATTTGAAGCGAGAGATATCGAGCAGGTTTTGCATATAAACAATCAGCGCTCGTATGAAGAATGAAACGCCGCGCACAGGTGTTTTTGCTCTGGGCCATGGCACGCTGATGATTTGCTGAGAGTGGTAGGGGGAGACTCGGATGAAAACACCGTGCTGTTGCTTAAAAGACAAAAATGTAGCTCTAGGTGGGTTTGAGCCTGCCGTGACGTGTTTTTATGTTATGAACCTGACTAGCGAATGGCTCGATTTTTTTTCTACCTTCATTTCATCTGCAGCTTGGAGCTATGCTATTTTTTCTGTATCCTTGGGAAATTTATTTATTTATTCCCTTAACTTAATGTTGCTGCTGGATAAAGTTGCCCCAGGACACAATAGAGCAGCATATTAAAAAAAAACCGTCTCCTACTTGGGAATCTGGATTTATATATAAAACAGAAATAAAAACTGTTGGGTAAATTGTGGTGGAATTTGGCAGGCACGAGCATACAGTGCTGCTGTGTAATGCACCCCTGTGGATAGTGGCATGGGCTCTTTAAAGCCATAAGCCAGCAGATGGGTTATTCCCAATGAAGGCCCGCTTGCTTATTTGATAATGTTCCCACAAAATGCATTATCAGGGCAGCAGAGATCTGGGTTTGATATATTGCCCGGCCATACCGCAGATAATTTGACTCTGATACTGGCCTTAAACAAAGCAAAATTATTAAGCAACCCTCGCTCGCTCTCTCCCTGTTGGATGGGATTATGATGTATGCATTTATTGGGAAGGGCTGAAAAATGCATTGTCAACGTCGTTAGTTTTACGCGATTAAAATTAATGATGTCTATATATACGTTAGATCTGTGATATATAAGTCATGGGGTGGAATGATGGCAGAGTGGTTAGTGCACTGCGCTGTTAACCCGGTGATTTGAGTTCAGTTGCCTTTCCTGGATCACCCCCTCTTCACCAACCTACACAGACCAGCTTGGTGAAGTATGGCCAAACAACTCTATGGGGAGGCCTTCATCCAGCAGTGGATTGATAAAGGGCTGTGCATTATTTATTTTTAGCATGTCGGTCGCATGAGGTGTGCATGCGCAAATACACTGTGTATGAATGAGTGAATTTAATACATATTTGTCTGCTAGAGTGGTGTGACTGACTGAGACGCTCATGAAAAAAATAACACTCAGTGGCGTGTCTAAGCTCTAATCACGGTCTTCCAGTTTTGCCGAGACTTGCAAAGGATTTTAATTTAAAACATGCCACCAATTGCCAGGAACACATTTAAAGTGCATATTTAAAAAAAAGAGAGGAGAAAATTAATGCTATTTGGTATCACGGGTATTAGATGGCTGAAATCCACACAAGGTGCTGGGAATATTAAGCATCTCTCCGCACGATATCACAATGTGGTTGCGACATGTATGGCTCACATTAACATTTAAAGTCCTTCCTGGGTTTTTTTTATTTATTGTGTTTTTGTTGTTGTTGCGGTTGACATTGACGAGACTGCATTTCCAAGCAGTATGGAACATTCATAATCTGGAGCCACAGCTATGAATTTGTTAATATAAATGAAATGCTTTAACTCACATGCACATGACTAATGAGTGATGAGTCACGGTGTGAAAGTATATCCACCCTATAGGCAGGGTGACAGACCTTTGTTATTGTGGTTTATTATTTGGCCGTGGCATTGCTAACATAGCAACCAATATCGTCCACCTGAGATGCTGAAGATTAGGGTTTCTAAAATTCCACTGTAGTGACCCACCAGGGTCTTTCCAACCTGACAAATTTACCTCCGTTCAAATACCTATGATGTGCTTACAAGCTGCACAAGCCCGATGCGTGTTAAACACATTAAACTTCACATGGAGAACACAGATTCGAATTGACAGAAATCTCGTGTGCTGTTTTTGTTG
>JAZEWU010000023.1:3456138-3470153 GCA_036362915.1 Geotria australis | reverse complement strand
TAGTGCAGCTGTTAGCATGCTGCGTTCTAAATCCAGAGTTCCGAGTTCAACTCCGACTCCTTGCCAACATTGGTGACGAGTATCTGAGTAGGTCCTTGACCTTCCCTTTGTCGACTTGGTCTTAAATGAGTGCCCGGTGCGACGTGTAAACTTCAGCATTGGGGAGACAAAGGTGGGCCGGGTGTGGTGCTGGCCACCCACTCCGTTGTGTGCCATGCCGGTCTTAACAGGAGCTTGCTAAACGCATAGTAAAGCTCTGTTTAAGGGATTTAGGTCATGTGAAAAAAATATGTAAGTGTTGTATACCCGTCGATATGTTGGAGAATAAAGCGGGCAAAACAGCACTTGCCTCCGAAGATGTTACCGACGTTTCGCTGGAACTTACATCTAGCGTCTTCAGGGTTTGTAAAGAGAGTTCCCATTGCAAACTGCTCTTAAATAATATCATGTGTTACGCGGGTGGGGGTGAAAGCTAAACGCACTTGCTTCCTACAAGTCTGTTAAAGGTTATACGGGTGATCTTTGTCTGTGTGTGTGTCGCACGTGACATGGAGACCGTTCGTTCACATTAAGCTTGAGATCCGACTGCGTGGGTGTGCATGCATGGTGGGTGTGCGGTTTTACTCTCCGATATTTTTCCGGGGTGCGTCGTGAGCCGTTCAGCACAATGCCCAAATCTCGGTGTGCGTACACAAGGGTGAAATCGCGTGTGTGTGCATGCATGCATGCGTATCCCTGGTGACTTCTGGGGTTCTAATTAAGACGCTCTGCTCACATCTCGTGGGGCTGGCTTTTGTTTAGCAGTAATGCGGTGCGTTCAGGGTGGAACGACCTAATGTTCTACTTATTTGAATGGAGAACACTGGTAAACATGGGGGGAAAAAAGCAGACATGTCACCTTCACAGCCCATCAGCCACACAGCCTTCTGCGAATGCATCACTTTAGCCGCTTTGGCTGCGCACAACCGAACTCTCAACCGGTTGTTGACATTCAGTGCCTTATCAGTAGAGTCAGCCTTGCTCACAAGCACGATTCAATGTTTATAGGCAAAGCCTCTCTCTTAGATACGGGTCCCAGTTCGATAAAACTAGATGCTACGTAACATAAAATAACAATTTGTGTCGCTGCGGTGAGAGCAAATAACAAAATAAACAAGCTCATTTATTTTGTTGCCACTGCAAACATTATATAGGTGGCCCGTGATGGCCCACGGTGACTTAAGCTCCAGAAATTCCCCGCTGTAGGTAAAAGGCATTTATAAATGGCAGGGGCAGATAAGTTGGCGATTATAGTGTTCTTGTCTGGAGACCCAGAAGAACTGGCAGGGTCCGTTGCTACAAGAAGGGGCAAAGAAGCAAGATTGACACGCAGGAGAGGATTAACTAATGGGCTTTTTCCGTCCACAGTTTTTTTCTTTACGTGCGAAGCTGCTGAAACGGCAGCGGTGATAGTTGCGGTCAGTGGTTGGGCACGTAACGACTCATGGATTCTTTGATTGATATCGATTTTTTTTTTAAGCTCGCGGTACAAGCATCGATTCGCGGGTCTAAGAATATATCACAGTGTTGTCAATTTGGACGTGCCCGACAGGATGTCCCCTGCAGAGACGGAGCAATGAAATTAGGTCGCGTGCGGGAACGAGCGTTGAATCGCCGGACCTCGAGAGCTGATAACAAAGCCTCCATCTATTGGCGGTCAGAGCATGGCCGATGAGCGGGTTGTAATTGGCAGAGGTGCACAGTATTGACGCATGTATTTATTGATTAATATTGATTTTTTTTTGTTCCTTAGCTCACAATACTAGCCGCAAATCATGCGTGTAAGAGTATACGTTTTTATGTTGATATATCTCACGCGATTGATTTCACGTGGCCTCTGCAAGCCACTAGAGGCGCCACATGCACCACAATGTAACACATTCCGTTGATCTTTTTTAGTTGAATATTGACCCTGAATCATGACAATTCATCAAATCGCTTTGGAAGCGCGGCGTGGAGGGGGGGGGGTGGGGTCAGTGAGTTGTTAAACCCATCATAATTGGTTCAGGTAACCCCTGCAGCCACGAGAGGTGCTAAATATTCACCGCAATGTACGAAAGCACAAAATCGATCCTTTGAGTGGAAAACGTGACGCTGAATCCCACGGCAACTCGTTGAATCTTGAAGCGGGGCAAATCACCACGTGCTGAGACGGTGTCCCAAGATTCCACGAAACTGGTTCACACCTAAGTGCCTGAAAAGGAGGCGCAAACATCCCCACGGGGAAACGGGGCTTGGGTTTTGGAACGGTGAAGCCAGCTGCCTGGGACGGCTGTTCAGCTGCTGTTCTGTGACCTTCGACCTGCCCCGACGTCTAAGAGCCACCGGTTGTGAGAGAACTGTGACTCACCCTGGCGCGTGGTTATAATCAGTAGGAGCGCCACGGTATCCTTTTTAAGTATCCGATTCTAAATTAGATTTCATCCATCATCCATTGTCAGAAGCCGCTTAATCCTGTACAGGGTCGCGGTGAGGCGAAGCCTAACCCGGCAGACACAGGGTGCAAAGCAGGGTTATGCCTAGGATGGGACACCAGCCCATCACAGATGAGAATTCACGATTTGACAATTGGAGTGATACTGTGTTAGTTCCCCATAACTTAGCAATTGTATTTCACGTCTACTTTTTATAGGGCGGCACGGTGGCGTAGCGGGTGGTGCTGCTGTCTCACAGCAAGGAGGTCCCTATGATTAAGCGGCTACTCAGTGAATGAATGACCAGAATTATTTTTTAATTGTATTTTGTTTTGTGCTTGGTTGTACGGCTAGTACGGCTATAGATTATTTCAACGTTTTTTTAAACTGCGGTTCACTTAAAATAATCCTGCAATAAAGATCCCCCTAGCCATTATGTAACGCTTGTAATGAATATGCTGGCAGGTACACAATAGGTAATTGAATAATTCAACACTCCACGAAAATTATCGCGTTATGCAATTGCCATTCCCTCAATTACTCCGAATAACATTTCGCAAAGCGCTCATTTAATAAATAATACAACCCATTAATTCGAAACTTTGATGATTGAGTTTGTACCTTCATAACACAAACAGCAAGGAATAATCGCGATGTAATAATAATTTTCACAAACAACAATACAATTATCGTGGAAATTATTTGTTCGATATCCAGTACAATCCGGATATGAGCACACCTTGTATCAGCCCGGCTCTAAAATAAACAACAAATGCTTATATTATACTGGTGAGGGGAAGCCAAGGACAACTCCTGATACAAGTACACCATCCATCCATCCAGCGTTAGCCGCTAGGCCACCGTGCCACCCCGTGTACCACTGTAGCTCATGTTGTTATTGTGGGAGTGCCAACCGTCGTACTACGCGCCGTCTGCTTAAGAGTGGACGCTAACGATCCCTTGACATCGTTTGGAAGGGTGGGCCAAAATTACACCGCAAATCGCTCCCTTGAGATTAAACGGTACATAGCAGCAATCATCGTCCCCTACTGGTAGACTATTGTCTCGGGGGGGGGGGACTCTGGAAAATGAGGCTACGCTGGTCTATTGAGTCCTCACCTGGTTTATCCAAATAGACGTAACTCTACCCTCCACGCGTAAATGTATTCGTACAATTTGTAATTGATGCTCGCATGCATGATTCAACGCATGTATCATGAGTGTAAGAATCTATTTATTTTGGTGAATCGATACAGTGCTCTTTGCTTAGTAATATGAGTGATGCCGTTACAACGGCGTGAGGGAAAGGAAGTATTCTCTAAAGAAATAAAATCACCGGGATGAGATTTCACGTTGGTTAATGTAGTGGGAGGCTCTCATGATATTACTTTAGAATTAAATTACTGTTATTGGTATCAACACCTTATATATGTGTACTCTGGGAATACATGCATTTTGTAATCAGAGGCAGCTTATATCTAGTTTCAGCTTTTATCTTGCGATGTCGGTATTCACCCATATCATCAATAACTTCAGCCAGGGTCTATCCACTGCTGAATGAAAACCTCGATGCATTTTCATCATTTTTCAAGAATGTGCAATGCCACAATCCATCTCACTTTTGCGCAGGAAACCGCAGAGAGGTGAAGGGTAGGTAACCATATGGTCAGCCGGCACCAACCCACCAGACATTGCGTGTATTATGATGGTATTAGCCAATTAATGAATCGGTGTTTTTTAGTTATGGGAGGAAACTGGAGAACCTGGAGGAAAAGCACGCATAACAGGTTAACACATAAACTGCGCACAGAAAGGCGTCAGGGGGGGAAATGGACAGCCGCGGGCAGAATCTTCTTTCTGTGAGGGTCGGAGTTGCCACTGTGCCACCCTGCCGATGTTGAACCAAATTATTGTCATCAATTCGCATGTTTGTTGTGTCTCAGGAGTCCCGTAAAGAGCTTGCAAGCTCACTGGGTATTTTTTTTGCTGTAATAATAAACATCTATCTAATCTTATTGCTCCATCTCCGTAGTGATCGTCCCCTTGCGTGTGCTCTCATATTTGGCTCCGATTCCATCAGCAGTTTTTGACTATCGTCCACTTAGTGATTCAGCGTGCCGGAGCCCACTTAGTGCTTTTATTTAAGGTCGATAATTTATGTTTGTCGTATGATTCATGTTGAGGTTTTCTTTCTGTGTCTTCGTGAAATGTGTTATTTTTAGCTCACCAGTATATGTGTTGCTATGACCGTGTATTATTTCCGGTCTAGTAAAACTGTCATAATTTACAACTGGATATTTAATTTGAAATAGTCAGTGAATGTAAAAAAAAAGCATCATTATTTTGGTTGACCAGCTGACCTTTTGCGGCAGAGGGAGAGGAGAGGGCGGGAAATGTCGTGAAATAATAATACAAACCTGTATTTATTTCTACCTGTTAAAACTATCTATACATAAAGCCTTGTGTTTGAGATATAACAGGGGTGCAAATAGAAGCACCGGAATCGAAGAGCAACAATTAAATGAAATTTAAATGGAATTTAATTGGTCTGAAAATGAGCGTTAATGCCCTGTGACCTTTTAATTCTCGTTGGCAGACACCGGTGCCTTACTCCTCCCCAATAAAGCGGTGGACACATCGCTTAATAGCGGTTTAATGAACCTCACTTTGCAAACTAACTATCCCTGAAAACTCCATGCATGATTGGGACTGTCAGGAAGGGTGAATTAGCCTGTGCGTTTAAAAAAAAAGATTTTAAGTGACTAAAAAACCCCTAATTTATTATACAGGGAAAGAATAAAAACCGGCTTCAAAAATACATTTTAAAAAAGAAAATTGAAAATGTATTAAATCTAAAATTGATGTATGATATTCATTTACAGAAAATATTACGAAACGGGGAGCACAGCTGTCAAAAATATTACCTGGCAGCTCTGTTAAGGTTACGATCGATCCAGGGCGTGAGTAGATTGAACCGGCAGAGCCACTAATCGCCGACTTACCCGTGCTGCGCCGGGTCCCAAATCCCTTATTTACCATGTGCAGAACATCCGTGGCCTTTGAGAAAATGCACAGAAGCGTGTCGCGTGTATGCACGCACGCAAGCATATATCTTTACGCGCGCACGCATGCCGTTGTTCCTGCGACGGCTTGTGTGAGCATGCGTAAGCACGGACGGACCTGGGCGCCTTCTGCCTTACTGATCGTAGCCATTCGCTCGCGCGCGCACGGATTACACGTGTACCCAACTCGTCCTTGCGTGTGCACGCGCGTGTGCGTGGTGCTGGCCACCCACCCCGTCGTGTGCCGTGCTGGCCCTCATAGGTGCTTGCTAACAGCACTTGACCATACAGTCTGTAAAGGCTATATGGGGGATCTTTGTCTTTGTGCACATAACGGAGCAGGGTGCGCTACTGGTTAGTGTCTGGCGCGACAAAACCCCGGCCACCCAAGTTCGATTCCCACTCACGGCCAATGTCGGTGATGAACTAACTAAAACGGTCCTGGACCTCCCCGAGGTCAACTCGGCCTGAAATTAATAGCCGGCTGTGGTGTGTTGTAAACATCGGCATTGGGAAGACAAAGGTGGCCGCCTGCCGCCTCATGTGCCGTTCGGTTCTTCATAGCTGCTGGCTAACGGCACTTGCCCCAACAGCCAGTGCAGGCTATACGGGTGACCCTTGTCTCTGTATCTAACGTCGGTCTACCCACGAGAGCGTGTGTTTTATCTGCGCGTGTACCGCTGTCGGGCTGTGCTTGGCCCTCCTGCGTTAAGCCGTTTTCGAGCATGTCCGTTCGCGAGCATTCTGCCCCCCTTCCCGCCCGCCCTGTGTGCCAGCCGTATGCCGTGCCCGCTGATTAATCGACGGAATTTTCCAGTCCCTGGGTGGGAAAAAAAAAATCGATGTAGAGTAATTACCCCCATTTGTTTTTGGGGCCATGTGGCTCCCCTGATGGGGCCGATGGGTAGCTGGCTGGCCGGATGGATGGATGAGACTGATTGATTCGGTGCAGCCGCACCAAAGTTTTCGGGATTGTAATTTCACTTGGCCGACCCAAAACTTTGGACGCGAAACAACTTTCATCATGGTCGAAACATCCGAACGCTTTGAACGCTTTGCCGCTGCAGAATGTCATGCCGTTAAAAGCATATCTTTTAATGGGTTGGCACTTTTTTTTATTTCCACGTTTATTTGTTTCGCTGTCTCGTTATTTATTAGCGGCGTTACACATAAGGCGGGTGACGAAACACGTTCGACTTGTTAGGAGCATCGTTACAATTTTGTGGGGACTTGCTTAAAAGGATTTAAAACTTAATTTATATGCGCGCTTTCCTTTATAAAAAAGCTATTTCATGCCCTATCGCGGAAGTAGGCTGTGCTAGTTAACGACGCACACACGCACGTATGTACGCAGCATATCATTACGTACAACATAAACGCTAATTACGTTGCATCTGTACCTGTCATAACACGGCCGTGAAAATGCTTCTGGCTAATGGTAACACGGGCTTTTGATGTTCCCGTTAGAGATGGCTTTTGAGGCAGCAGATTGCTTTGTCATTGGCAGACTCTGCAGCTTGCGCATGATCACTGTTATAAGTAAATAACGAATTATATACTGCTTGAAACAATTGGGCACCAACTGTCCTGGCTTTGAAAAAGTGTGCGTAATGGGTGGGATTTGCTTTAGCGTTATTCCAGGCTAGCCACCTGCTTAGGCTGGCAATTTGTGTTTACTCTGCAAGGCGTCGAAATATCCTGGCAGTTGTTTTGCCTTCGCAAGGGGATTTTTATTTATTCATTCATTCTCAGAAACCGCTTAATCATGTGCAGGGCCGCGGTGAGCTGAAGCCTATTCCGGCAGACACAGGGCTCAAGGCAGGTCTATACCCAGGATGGGACCCCAGTCCATCACAGGGCACTGGGGGCAATTTAATCAACAGGCCAATTAACCTATGCAACAGCATGTCTTTAGACTGTGGGAGGAAACCGGAGTGCCCGAGGAGAACGTGCAAACTTCACACAGAAAGGCACCCGAGCCAGGATTCAAACCCGGGATCTTCTTGCGAGATAACCACCGCTGGTTGAACCCGCTCTGGGCGGCAGGGTGAACCTGAACCTGAACGATTCTTGGTCACCTTAACGTGTTCACGCGCAGGCATCTCTGAGAGTGGGAGCGCAAACCGCGAATACGCGTTATTGTGAAACACGGTCCCGTTGCTGTGATTTGGTGCCGCTGTAATATGAAAAAATAGGTCTCCTTCAGCGAAAACAGATGTTTCGTTTGGCTTAAACAGACTCGTGTGACGGCAAGCATTAGACACTATTACTGCACCTCTGACAGATGTTGGTGTGATGGTAATAAAACTCGCGCAATGTTTTGTGGCTAATGATGGGCTTTGCTTTGGGCTGTAACATTAAGTGATAAAACCCGCATTAGGAAAAGTTGCACTGAAAAAGCAGAGCGCGGTGCTTCCATTGAATTTGCATTTTTGGAATTGGGCTACCCAGCCCTGCGCATGGCTTCACAGTTGTGCTGCGTAGGTAAAGCTCACTGAGCTATGAGCGCTTTCTCAGGGGTGACCTGGCCACACATAATAGCTCATCGAAGTGGCTTATATGGTGGTATTGTGGGAATGTACGGTCGCAGCAAAACTAATCTGAACTCGTGCTTTCTCTAATGTTGAAGGAAAAACCGGATGACCTGGAGAAAAATCCACAATACCACGCGGAAGGAGAACGGGCGGACTCCGAATATACAGGCGCCCTGGGTCTGGATCGAACTCTCGCGCGCTCCGGTGTATAAGGTGAGGGGGATACCGTCTCACCATCGCGGCATCCTAATTAATTTCCTGAAAAAAGCTCCTAACACAGGGAGAGAAACGTCACTCGATGCAACCCAACGACGCAATGGGAAAAGCCGTGGCTATAAGTGCTATTTGCAAAGGTTTGTGCGTTGAAAAAGCTGCAGTTTCTTAGAATGTAAATGGAGTGTGATGCTCATCCCTTTAAATCCCCTCTATCCCTACCTAGGGAGTGGGCGCCGTGTTTTTGAGAGTGTGGGTGGGCGATACTGGAATTTAAACGTTGCGTTCGCAGTTACACGAACGCGTAAACGATATGACAATACCCTCAGTAGGCTTGGGCCTTTGTTATTGCACCAACGCCAACGTTTAGCAAATGTTACAAAGCGGAATGGTGTCCGAAGCAAACAGGCCACCTAATAAATGGGCTGTGCGCGGCGGCGTAATGGCTAATGAAGTTGCCCCGTGTTAATGTATTCGGCTCGGCCAAAGAAAGCCTCCTTTGTGAGCAAGCTGTGTGTGTAGCCTAATGGAGCGGCGGCGTATGAAGACATTCGACACAACGAGCCAAGCCCAATTGCAGAATAGCTGCGCACAACATAATGGGCAAAAACCCCAGCGTGCGGCGCAAATACAACGGAATAAATAACGAAATAATTTAACTCCTTGGAGTGATTCTCAAGTGAGAAGCGGTATCCCCCAGTGGCCCACATAACCATCTCGTACCTGTAGCAGGCAAGAGACTTCTCTGTGGCAATGGCTGCGCAGACAGCTGAGTGGGGCTTGGTGGCCCGGATGCCAAAGTAAGACCAGCTGCCTAGGGCATTGCATGCCGTAGCCAGCTGGCACCATCATTATCAGCTCAACGCAGCCTTTAGGGTGCCTGAGGCCAGTGCCAAGCTCAAATCAACATCTGCCAGTTGCTCTCACCCAGAGAGGCCTCTTTTCTTGACGATACAGCGTAATCGGGCCTAAATGTTCGGCAGGTCCCGTCCCAACGTCTCATTATTTCGGAAATTCCGTAAACAAAGGACCTTGGAGATGCCTTCTCACCACAACGTTTAACACACCCGGTGGAGAGGTCATTTCTGGGGTTGTTTTTTTTCTTCCGAGTAGGTTGTGTCGCTGGTTATTCATTACGAAAATTGTCGTTTGATAATCACAGTCGTGGCATTTTAATAAGATGAGTACGAGAGCACACTGCTTAAGGTAAATTAGATTTGCATTTTTGTGAAAACATTGGATTTTCTCACGTTATTGAACGTGCTGATGTTTATTACGTTTCAGCCCTAACCTAATCCTGACCCTAGCAACAAACATTGGCTGGTACATTAAATATCACTGGCACTTTTCCTACCCGTGGATTTACCACCCGTAAAAATCCCGCCTGCTGCTCCGACACCAGTGCCCAAACAAGTGAGATAATGCCGGAGGCAACGCAATGTAGGATTTTGTAGACTTAAACTCGATTGCGTAATGGAACGATTGGCGCGATAATGAGATAGAATTAAACTCGATTTGAAGAAGCGGAGGAAATGGGCGCGTGAATCGCAAATGTGGTGACTTAAGGTGGTGGACATTCCCCCAGAAGCGTTTGGCCGAGGTTAACAAGGAGGGGTGGACGGACTGACGATTTGGGCCACAGGCCGTCGGCATAATCGGGGAACACGGGCTTGTGCCTCTGTCATTGTTGACATGCCGTTCTCTCCGCAGCCCTGTGCAGCGCTTTGTGACCCTCGGGTGAAAAGCGCTCTATAAATGCTATTATTATTTTGAAATAGATTAGCGTTTTCGGCTAAAGCAATGACATCACCGTGCATCACGCGTGACGTTACATTGCGACACCCACTCGGGTCACACGCTGTCAGCACGTTTTCCCGGAGACTCAAACGTGTCTCAGTCTGCCCCCGGTGGCAAGCGCGATGCCACGGTTTGGAAAAACAGCGGCGCGTTTTTGAGCGTCGATTAAACCAGTTGGGACCGCGTCACAAAATCCCCGGCCCCTGTGGAATTTTGACACGATTTCAAATTTGAGCAACACAGTGGATGCGATGAGAGATGCGCATAGAGTGAAACGGGCATTGGAGTGGTCTCCATGACCCCAGTGACCAAGGGAAAGACCAAAGACCAGTCGTGGGATCTTGTTGAAACGGGCATTGGAGTGGTCTCCATGACCCCAGTGACCAAGGGAAAGACCAAAGACCAGATGGTGGGATCTTGTTTGGGCAGTGCTTGGAGGTCGCATGTCTGCTGCGCAGCAGCTGCGGGATCTGGCAGAAGGTAGTGAGGGTTGGCGAGGTTTGGTGGCGCCAGCGGCTTAGGCCACGGTCACTTCCCGGATCCTGCGTGGAGTGGACCTATCTTTGTGTGTTGCTGTATTCACATTTGCACATGAACAGGGGATGTTGGACACTCGAACCGCAGATTGTAGCAGTTCCAGATTTGGGGGAACACAATTGTTTTGTACGTGGCGTTTGTTCCTCGCAATGATAGTTCCACACCTGCAAGAGGCATTAAACGTGTATTTTACACAAAGCAAGCCTCCCATGGGCTCCCAGCCACGTGGCTGCTTGAGTACAGGATGCTACAGTATCTGGTTGCTCTACTGCACCATCCAGTACTCCCAAGTGGCCAGTGGTGATATCGGTTGCTCGTACCTAGCACGTACTACTGGAACTAACGTACTCAGATTTCAGCGAAGGCTATCGTCCTGCCAAGTTTACACACTGAGAGGTGGATGAATGATAGACTTCTATGCCCCAAAGACTCCCAGTGGTCAAGGAGGTAGATGCCAATTTACTTAATTATTATTGACACAAAGTTGTAACGGTTAAAATAACGTCTATACTTCATTAAATAGTAATGTGCTATAGATTACTGAAGTTAAACTCGGCACGCGGCATCACTCAGCAAAGAGACAATGTGGCCAAGGGGTAGGTTCAAAAAGAGATAAATGTTCTTAGTTTGAACATTTCTCTCAAGAGCTGCTCTTTTGGGATAGCCCTGTCCAACATTCCTCCGGTCTCCTTCACAACATTTCGCCTCCCACATTGATACTTGTGAGGATGCCTCCAACTTGGGAGGTAAATCGTTGTGATACAGCAATCCCAAAAGAGCAGCTCTTAACAGTTATTCTGACACATTGGGCCATGAAAACCACCATCAAGACATACGTTAATTTGCATTGGTGATTGCTTCATGCACTACGCTAGCAGGCGAACATTGGTGGAAAGTGGTATGAGAGTTGGTAATTGGCTTTGCATTCACCATCCTGGAATGACTGGTATGGAGAAATATATTCAGTGATCCGCCATCACTGACACAGCGTGGAGAGGCTTTAAACCAGCAGTGGATTGATATGGGGCTGTACATTATCATTGAGATTTGAGCCTTGAGAAATGTCGTAGTTCGACTTGTTTCACATACGAAGGCGCAATCATACCCGAAAAACTGAAATGATCGATTATAATTATTACCAGGCGCCTCCGAATCCGCCGCTCGTCTCAACCAGCCGAGGAACTTGTGCGCGTTATAACGCGTAACGTTATTTAACAATTGTGGCGTCGCACCAGCCATGGCCTCACAACCCCCCCAGCTCACTCTCTCTACAATCATGCCCCCCGCTGCCACAAACCACCGCACCATCACTGAAATCCACCGTTCTCTGGGACAAATTGCGCCTGGGAGTCGATGTGTAAAGAATTCAAGCGTTCAGACCTTAACCACATACATTATTCCTTGGCCACAAGTCAGCAGGGCAGTCCCAGAAGCAAGGCTCCTGGAGCCAGCTCAAGCTTGACTCCTAACATGTGCCAAGCAGCAGGTGTCTTCACGCGCACACCGCCATTTAGATGTAAATGTATCCCGATTCTCCGATGACCAACGCACCCGCAACCTGGCCCCATCTCAACGTCTCTCTCAACCTAAGAGGGGTCGTGCCCGGATAGTGCTTCAAATGCGAGTTACTGTCACCCCCAGCTTGGGTGGATTCGAAACCATCGTGCATATAATAATAAGAAACTGTTTATAACGTGCACATATTCACTCGATTTCGAAGGTATTCATTTGAAGAGAGGATGACTCAGAGGCGTAACTAAGAAACCGCAGAGAGGAAGAGGAGGCAACCAGGCGGTTTTCCGGCGCCAATATTGCCACACACTGCGTCCTATATGTTATGATATTATCGGCAAATCAATTAATTAGTGGCTTTTTTAAGTCGGGGGAGAAATAGCAGAGAACCCGGAGGAAACTCACGCAGAACAGGGGGAGAGAACACACAAAATCCACAGAGAATAGCACCCGAACAGAGATTAGAAACGAGCGCCTTCTTGCTGTGAGGCGGCAGCGCCACTCAATGCACCACCATCCATCCATTGTCAGAAACCGCTTAATCCTGTACAGGGTCTCGGTGAGCCGGAGCCCATCCTGGCAGACACAGGGCGCAAGGCAGGGCTATACCCATGATGGGACGCCAGTCCATCACAGGTCTGCACCACCATTACATCCCTGTATATGCATAATGCATGTTCATTGAATGAGTGTCAGGTTCAATGTTGACTCTTTGATTCACAAGTGCTACCGCTTTGTAGGTTGCTGAGTGAACAAAGCGCACTTGAGACTGGTCCTGTTTACCATGGAAACACGTTCCCATTCCCTGATTCTTGGCTGTCCTGATATTGGCTCTAAACACGCGGCAGCAGATAATCCAGCCAACCATCCATCCATTTGTCAGAAACCGCTGAATCCTGTACAGGGTCGCGGTGAGCCAGAGCTTACCCCAGCAGAGACGGGGCACAAGGCAGGACTATACCCAGGATTGGACGCCAGTCCATCTCAGGGAACCGGGGGCAATTTAGTACTCGTGTTTAATGCCCTGCTGTTCATTGTGATCTTGCTATGGACTGCAGTGGATTTCCCACAGAAAAAAAACCCCCCATCTGAGTGTGTCAACGTGTGCCTGGTCTGAATGGGAACCAAGACACTCGTCCGTGTTGGCACCCGATGCCTCCGGCTGAGTGCCATTGATCCGGACAACATTAAACGCTGAGTCGTCTTCAAAAGTATACGCACTCACCCCGAGCGTCGTAGCCAGTGCATTGATTACCGCCCGCTTGATTACTTGATTGTGTGTTAAGGTCTCGGTGTCATACTTCCTAAACAGCTGTGCGTTTCTCTCCCCCCCCCGTCCTTCAATTAAACAACCTTTCATTTGCTAACCTGCGCAGCCAACCCTGGCGTCTTGCGGGGTCTCGTGAACCGTGGGACACTGAAGGGCTTTGATTAAGATCCTTGGAGATGAAAGGCGGAGCAGAAATGAGCCTTTGTGGTGTGTGTCTCCCGTGGTTAACGTCTGCACCATTGTGCGAACTGCTGTATCGCCGGCACACAGTCGTGCGGCTATCGAGCGTGTAAGCGTTGAGACTGCACTGTTCGCCCAGAGGGCCCGAAACGGACCCTGGCCTTGAGCTACAAAGAGGGGAGCAGCGGGTAATTAGACAGCCCCCCCCAAACAAAAAACCATTTAATTCGCTCCACCACGACCAAATACATCATTATCACAGCCGTCCAGTAGCATAGCACCCAAGTGTACAGGTTGTGCATCTGAACCAGGGGTCTACGGGCTGGAAGTAACGTAGTGTAAATGGTCATTGAAGAAACGTAGTCTTCCTAAAAGCATCTTTAATGAGCTTTGCCGTCTTATCGACGCCAGGGGACATTAATAGTAATTTACACTTTTAAAGCGCTTTTTACCCGAA
>JAZEWU010000023.1:3421011-3443951 GCA_036362915.1 Geotria australis | reverse complement strand
GGAGAGAAAAGATAAACACTTCATAATAACATGCGGTCGTGTCAAAACCACAGGAAGTTTTGAGTATAAGCAATAACAGTACCTGTCAGTGTTATAATGCACTGAATTCAATTAGTGAAGCCCATCTCATATCGACTGCAATATCACTGGAAGTGACGGCAGGATTAAACAGACAGCACCGTGACACCACCCAGCAGCCTGTTTGTTCCTTATTCGTCTGTCTGGCCCACTAATAGTAGCCTATGGATTTTAGAGTCTTTTGGATTCAGTCGGCACACTCAGCCGATCCACACTAAGAGGGCGCCGCGCGAGGCTACAAACATCGTGAATGCTAATGACAGCGACAACAGTGCCGCATGAACAAATGTTTACGGCCGGGCAGGTTTTTGCCATTGTGCCGTACACCTCTCTCTCCCGTGCATTTTTTGCGGTTTTTGCCAGGTGTGTGGTGCTGTCGTATTCGATTCGATTCTTCGAAGCGTGATGGTTATGTGACGGTTTCCCATTGCAACAAGTTCTTCTTTAGTTGCATACAGCCCTTCAACATTTAGAGATATAATAATAGTCAGTGCTGGCCTGAAAGGCGGGCGGGCATTGGCCTCTGTTTTTGCTTCAGACTGAGGGGCTTCTGGCATCTGTCGAGCTTCTGGACATCGTTGTTTTTCAGCTCTGCTTTGAAGTGTTTGGGTAGAATTTCCAGGTAAAACCAAGTATTACTTGACAGGGACCGCGACGTGAACGCTTCACCGTCAATACCACGGCAACCGATTCAAACCGCACTGTGCTCACGCACTCTCCGCGGCTCCCCACAACACGCACTCGGTCGGCCATCGTTCGCTCGAAAACAACAAATTTAGAGCGGCGCTTTTCCATGTCCGCACCCAAAACCTGCAACAGCCTTCCCTTGCACCTTCGACAAATTACCACAACCTCAAAATTCCAAAAGACTACACTAACAACACTTAGTCCTTCAAGCTTTCCCACACTGAGCTTGGCTCCACGCCTCAGAATCTGTGTCTTGTCCCAGACCAGGCGTAGAATGTGCGCGTTATAAATTGTTGTTATTATTTGCGATGGTTGCTCTTCAGAGCTGTTCTTTCTGGATAGCCGTGGTGTCGAGCGCTCTTCCTCTCCCTTGCGACGTATTGCCTCCCACGCCTCTGATGATGCTTCCTACGTGCGAGGCGAACCGTCGCGAGGGAGATCGCTCGACACGGCTATCCCGAAGGAACAGCTCTGAAGAGCAACCATCATGAATCCGAGCCGTGAAAACCTACATCAGTAAATTATTATTTGTATCGCCAGGCGTCGTGACGGATTTGCTTCCCAGCACATGGAGCGAAACGCGCGGCGCAACTCTAAAATACATCGCAGAGATCTACAGCACCTGGGGAGTGGATGCTAATGACGGCGACACTAACGCTGCAATGGTAAATGTAATAAATATCTCTCTCGTGAGAGAGGGGACTGTGAGCCGCGGTTAATTTACGAACTGAGTGACTGCTGAGATAGCCTAAAGATTTTTATTTTATGTTGCCCTCGAAGTTAGTTTATTGGCGAATTTTTTGTCAATGGTTGTGTGCGACGGTGTAAAGTGTGATTTATATGTTTGCTGCTCATAAAATTGCCATGGAAATGCAGTATTTGATATTGTAACGGGGTTGGTGGGTCACACGATGATAGCCTGCAGTGGAATTAAATACCCACTTCTATGAGGGGACCAGGTGTCTTAGAAGTCAGGGCGCTGAGCTGGCGCTACTGAGATCCTGCGTTTGAAACCAGGAAGCAACCGCCTGTGAATAAGCCAGGTTTGTACTGATGTAGGTTTTCATGGCTTGATTTATGATGGTTGCTTTTGAAGGCTGTTATTATGGGATAGCCGTGCCCGTCGCTCTCACTCTTTCCTTCGCGATGTTTCACTCAACGCCTGAAGATGCCTCCAAAGTTGTGAGGGAGGAAGGGAGAGCGCTCGACACAGCTATCCCGACAGAACAGCTTTGAAAAACAACCATCATAAGCCAGTTTTGTCCAGAGTAGGACAGTCAAGGGGCAGTTTTATCAGTTTGACCTTAGGAGAGCGAGAGAGGGTAGGGAAGTCAGTGGTCACAGCCTGGTCACTGGACAAAAAAACAAACAAATTATAATTGGTCCTTCACTTAATTTGGCTAAATTCCAGCTCTGCTAATTAAAACTATTGGTTTGACCGTCACGTGAACATTACTCTCGGTGGCAGAGTGAGCGCAAAAGTACTGCCCCCCTAATGCGCGGAGCAGAGGTCGCTTACGGGGATCTCGATATCCGCTTCCGTGCGCCGTCTCCAGCCTCGAGAATGGAACGTTCATCTCGCGATGCCAATAGCACGATCGAGATGAGTTTTGGGGAGATATGAAAAGAACCAAATTGAACACGCCTGCACCTAGGACAAAAGGTACCTGCAAGAATTCTAACAATAAGTGGTTTGCTGATGTATAGGTAGGAATATTCAATGGCATTTAGCCTAAAAAGCCTTCTTTATTACGGTCCCACATTTGGATGCATGCCCAATGCTGATAAAATGAATACTTTAGTATGACTTGCGGGTACTACCCGGGCGTTGGAGGCGGTAACACTCAATGCCACTGACCTTGCGTCGCAGCGTTTGACTGTTATTTTCACTTGAAGCATTTTTTTGAGAATTTCCTGCATAGGTTAAGAGAACAAAATGTCTACAGGCCCGCTGCTTTGTTCTGGGGCATTACGTGTAAAAGCATTTAGAGGCAGAACTCCACTTTGTCTCCACTTACAGATACAACGTATGGACTAAATTATTTTGAACTCCTGTTGAAACACAGCACGGATCCCTGCTTTGATGTGAAATAAATGGGGCTATTTTCATAGTTGCACCACCTTTCACCTAACTCGAGTCACTCCAGTGGCCACTGATGCACTTCTAAATGTCTGTCCAAGGACACTGTTGATTTAGTTGCGAAATAATCAATCGAGCAATTAATGAAACGAAAGAAAACACCAATAATCAATTGTGCTTTGTGTGGCTTCTTTAATGCAATACATCTTCGCAGAAACATGCATGCACTGGTTATTTTTCTCTTGTCTGGGTGGTGATGGGGAGCGGGAGATGGTGCGGGTGAATATTTTTTTTTGCATTTCAAAAAGTAGACATTTCCTTTTGACTCGCAGGACTGAGCGAGTGCAGTGTGGGTAATCAAATGCGCCGTGCCTCGTGGTTTGTTTGCAATATATCTCGTTACCGGTTTGTCCGTTTTGATGTTGCGAAAGTTCACATCTACATTTTGTTTGGTGATCGAACGGTATTTTATGGACGAAATAATGAAGTTTTTTTTTTGTCTGGGGAAAAATAATTTAACCGCATCTTCAGGATTTTTCACAGACCAATTTATTTTAGTTATCAAAAATTAATGACATCCATTTTTGCATCCATCGCTATTCATCATTGGAAACAGATATTTTTCTAATTAGTCTGGCATTGGACGGTCATCTCTGCCTGACTTTCAGACACTGGCACCTCAATCACATCACCCTTGCTTGCGTAGGCTTTGGCGGTTGTACTTCTGGCTCTCTGACGCGTTTTCGGCGTGCATCGAGGCGTTATTCGGTCCAACTTGACCTTTCACATCAGCCGTGTTCATACACTGGGTGTTGGACGAGCGCTCGCTTCAAAGTCCGCGCTCGCTCCATTTGAGCCGAGTGCCAAGCTGAGCCGACTCGAATTCCTCTTTTCCACTGTTCAACCGAGCCGTGCCAGAGCCATGTCGAGCCAGTCTGGTCTGGATCAGGAGGACCCAGTTTGTTTTTCCACTGCAGAACCCGAGTCGTGCTACTGACGTCAAATGAAATGGATGAGCCGAGTCGCATTTAGACGCTGTGATGACGGCACGGTGGCCTGATGAGTCGCGCTGCCGCCTGACAGTAAGAAATACCCGCGTTCGAATCCTGGCTTGGGTGCCTTTCTGTGTGGAGTTTGCATGTTCTCCCCGTGGCCGCTTGGGTTTTTGCCAGGCACTCAGGTTTCCTCCCACAGCATGAAGGCATGCTGCTGCATAGTTTAATTGGCCTGTGGACTAAATGTCTCCGGTGCCCTGTGCTGGACTGGCGTCCCATCCTGGGTACAGCCCTGCCTTGCGCCCTGTGTCTGCCAGGATAGGCTCCGGCTCATTGCAACCCTGTAGGGGAATTTAGCGGTTTCTGACAATGAATGAATGACGCTGTATTCTCACGGTGTTCAACGACGACACGCGCATTGAACGAGTTGCATCGTTGTCGGGTGACTCGCGTGACGCGAATTATTTTAAACCCACCCCTGGACCTTGCTTGGACCTCGAGCCAATTTCAGAAGTTGTACCGTGTCCATATCCAACGCGTCCTGTGGGTTGACGTCGAATCGCACTTCGGAAACAACCGGAAAACACACCGGGGTGGCTGTACGCAACCAGTATTAACACATCGACTACTGCACAAGCGCTCACTGCGATGCTGGAGACATTCCAACAAGCTCATTGTAACCAACGCAGTGAAGCGTCAAACCGAGTTGACACAATGTTCTACGGGAAAGATTGGCGCACTGGCTGGTGTCTCGCAGTGTGCCGTGTTAGGTCAATCAGCATTTTTCTTTCAGTCATAATCTCGGTCAAGACGATAACGACCTGTGGAATATTAGTCAAGCCTCACACGGTGGATTTAATTGAATCATTGCTAGTCAAACCAGCTAAAGCAGTCGCACATTTACTCCGCTCTTAGCTATTACATGTTGGCATGTAGGGCGTACTATCCCCCTGGCCCCACCAAACACTCATCCTCACACGGCCTTTTTATTTTTGTATTATCACATTCGATAAATACGTGCACCGAAAGGCGAAGCGACCAGCAACAGATCGCACCACTGAAGCGCTAAAAGACGGGCATTCAATGCATTTCTGGAACGGGGGGCATGGTTATCAGAACTCGGGAACAGAGACTAACAGAAGTTCACTTCTTAAGGGCATCTCCTCTCCCCTTTGCTGACGTTGCGCTTCCACCGTTGCGGGCATCGTCAGCATTAGCATGACGATGCCCGCAACGTTGGAGGCGAAATCTTACGCGATGAAGAACGGGCTACGCTCGACAAACACCTCGATCGCGACGTCAACGAGCCCCGGCCGAAACGCGCGCTCTCGTTGCCACCGCCGCCGAGCGTTCCGCAATCCCTCGCCATCCCTCGCAATCCCTCGCCATCACTCGCCCGCCGTCGAGAATAAGGCAACGTGTTGTTGGCACGGGAGGCGGCTGCCAGCGACGAGACGCGTTCTTTGCGAGATTGGCTCAGGCGGCGGCCGCGGCGCTGAAAGAGACGTGCAGGCGTAAACACAAAGCGCGCCTGTCAAACTGCACTAAAAAGTGTACTTTTTGAAATTGAAACTTCCCGATGTGGTTGTCATCTGGCTTGTTGCTTGCCAGAATCCAACGGGGAGTTATGTTTCTGACACGTCTCGTTATCGCGTGGCTTTTTGAGCTTCCCCCCCCCCTTTTTTGTAGTGCGTACGTATGTAACGTATACCGTACGTGTTTTTTAAAGTCATAGCCTCGTTAAATCATGAAATAGGTGCCACACGGCTGTGACTATATGTGAGCCCTTATTGAACAGGAATGTAGGTTTAAATGTTTCAACGGGAAAACGTGAGTTCATCTCTGCAATACATTCGGCTTGAATAGAAATGCTCTATGCCAGCATAGGTTTTGTCAGTCCACTGCTAGATGAGGCCTCCCAAAGTTAAGGAGCAGTTCCGATCTGGTGATGATGGTGATACTTTTCCATTACATACGGATGGACTGTGCATGCAGTCACCGATTTAATAACTAATGTTCAACATCCATCCATCCATCCATTGTCAGAAAGCGCTTAATATTTTACAGGGTCGCGGTGAGCTAGAGCCTAACCAGGCAGACACAGGGCGCAAGACAGGGCTATACCCAGGATGGGACGCCAGTCCATCACAGAGCACCAGGGGCAATTTAGTCCGCAGGCCAATTAACCTATGCAACAGCATGTTTTGGACTGTGGGAGGAAACCAGAGTACCCGGCAAAAACCCACGCGAACATGGAAACTTCACACAGAAAGCTACCCGTGCCAGGAATAAAACCAAGGACCTTTTTTGCTGTGAGGCAGCAGCACTACTCACCACGATGCCACCATGCCGTCGTACCACCATGGGTGAAGGCCTCTCCATGCTGTGTGGGTTGGCGATGTAGGGAAAATGTCCTCCGAGTAACATCGTCCACTACTAACATGGGCCATCGTTTAATGACGCAGTACGCTTTCCTTAAAATCGTGAAAATGTTTGGAAAAATGTGTTGATAAAAATGTAAACAAAGCAGGATCAAAGAATGGTGTAAATCAACCAGCGATCTTCCGTTGAATCGTCTGTATTTCGAAAAGGCAGTGAGTTATGATACGAGTCAGAACAGGCGTTCGCTAATTGCACAGGAAGGAAATATGAGCGCGTTATTATGTTGAATGTCACTGTGGGGTTCACTTGTCATTATCATTGCTCTTGCCACCATGCAGCCATGTTTTCCAGGCGAGCAGTAAAGTAGACCACCGAATATTGCTTCTCCTACTTTGCAGAGTAATGTGCAACTTTTACTTATTTTTGTTTTGATATAATGAATGAAATATATTCTCATTCGTGGTTTTGTTTCTGTGTTTGTGAAGTCACGCTTATTTAATTTGGCACCTTGTTGCTGCAGTACTCTTGAAATCAACAATAATAATAATAATAGATATGTACCAAACACAGCCCTTTTCATATTTATTAGCACTGACTGCACTTGCATTAGTGTCAAGAGTGTAAGGGGGTATCACGTCTCGCCTGCTTGCGGGTCCGTAATGAGAACACATGTCAAAAATATTATTAAAACCCTTGTGAAATAATTATAATAATAATAACATTCAGCGTTGCATTTACGGATAGCTTTCTTCGTTGTGAAAGGTTTTTTTTTTTAATGAGAGCCGAATTAAGTACTGGCTTTTAAAAGCAAGTACTTTAGCGGCTTTGAAACGGCAAAAACAAAAACCTACATTATTTTCGACAGAAAAGTGCATGGCAAATGTATCCTTTATTGCTAACAAGCAACGTCGACCTATCCCCATGAAAGATGAAGGTGACGGAACATCTACGCCGGTTTTCATCGGCCAAATAACACCGGCCGCAGATCCGCTCAAACACTGGCAACAGCGACAGGCTGCCGTGGCGTGCGAGCCACTGCGAAGCCATTCTTGCATCAGTGGTGAGCTCGAGTCATCCATCACTCATCTCGGCGCACGTTAGGGCAATTTAATAAGTCGACCCGAAGAGGAAATTTCAAAATCAAGCGTTTAAATCGAAGTGAAATGACAAGCGTGGTGCGCGAGGGGTGGATGTGCCCCAGTGGTGTCGGAGCTGGAGGAAGTTGTTGGCAGCTGCCGGGGCGATGTGATACACCGCGTGGCCTCTTAGCGGTAACCTAATAATACCCGGATTAGCATCAAGGTGGCATATTGGCATGGCCGTGTGCTCATCAGCAGAGCAGGAGTGCATGGTGTGGGGTTGCCGGGAGAGGTTCATGCGTGATGATAAAAGTCTAATTAATCAAGATTAAGCTCAATATCCATCAGTAGTCCTGATCCCCAGCTTGGCCCCTACTGCCCGTGTCTCCCTCTGTGTGGGGTTGTCTGCGTGTGAGCGGCGGCGCGGCGGTTCGCGGATCCGGCAACTCGAGATCGATTTCCGCTCACCGCCAACATCGGTTACAATTATCTAAACCGATCGTGGGCCTCCCCTATGTCCACTCGGCCTAAAATTATTACCTGGCGCGATGTGTAAACACCAGCACTGGGGGGGGAGACAAAGTTGGGTGGGGCGTGGGTTGCTGGCCACCACAACCCCGAGTGCGCCATGAAGCCTTAAAAGGTGCTCGCTAATAGCCTGTGTCCCAATAGTCTGCATGTCCGTTTGGAGCATCTTCATCCTTGCGTGTGTGTGTACACAATCTTTTGTCACTGCCGCATACCGAAAATGGTGCCATTGTTTTGTGGACCTGCGCTTTTTCCCACAATTTGTCTTGGGGCTTGTGGCGCAGGAACACAATTTACCATGAGGTTTTCCAGGGCCCCCAAGTCTGGTGTCGCTAATGGAATTAATGTGAAATGCATTGGTAACTCGTCACTCTTTCACTTAACTCTATCAATCACACCTGCCATTGGGACTTGGGGACAGACGGAATATTGAGTGTTTCATTGCGGCACTGAAACACAGTCTATCTGTTATGGCGCCTTTTTTTTGCGGCTTTGGAATTGCATAGAATAGAAAGAGAGCAAGGGTAAAAAAAAAATGCCCTGCACTGTGGTGGATTGGCACTACATCTAGTTTACTGCTGTGTCAAAAAATGAGCCATGTGACTCGTAAGGGAGAAGGAGGCCTCGGTATTAACCTGCCACATTGTGATTGCCACCGAATTGGAAAAAATAACAAATGCCACTACATAGTGTGCGGTGTACGCGCTCAATGGGTTAGAACTGCAGCAGTGGTCGTTCTATTGATACATTTGTGCCCGACCATATAAATGTGGAATTAACATCCTGGGGATCAGGAACCCACGTGGTCACTTGGGTGGGAAACATGTTTAGTTTTTATTGCGTACAACTACTCAAAATGCAATCCCTTCCGATCCATCCATCCACTGTTAGAAACCGCATAATCCTGTGGAGGGTCGTGGTGAGCCGGAGCCTATCCCGACAGCGCTTTCCATACAATGCAAAAAAAATAAATACTCAGCGTATATTTCCCCCATCCATCATCCCTGTCAGGTAGTACTTGGTATTGCCTGCGAATTCTACCAAACACTTCGAAGCCAAGCTGAAAGACGACGATGTCCAGAAGCTAGCCATCGTGCTTCGAAGAATCGCAAAGAAGAAGAAGATCATCACCATTAACTGTAGCCATGGTCAGTCTACTGCTGGATGAAATTTTCCGAAATAAAATGCCATAACTTGTAGACCTTCTCTCTAAGAATCCACGTGGCACTTGCAAACCATCACTTATTTGCACATCTTAAATTCCACACGATCAAATTCTAATGTAAATAATAATCCAATTGGTTGATCAAAATGTGAACTCATGTTGATTTTTAATCTGTGCGCGGTTTGACCTGGAGATCCGATCCAATTCCAAAAAAATTGCCGCAAAAATCCGGTCGATCCAATTCTTAACCTGGTACATCTATCGTAATTATACCCACGTGGCCTCTTGAAATCTTGTTCTCAAACAGTCAACAAATGGCATGTGTTACTGTAGTTGTAAACTGAGCGGATGATTATTTGAAAATCTTAAGCCGATCACTGTGTTCGACCTGTCCGAGGAGCGCAGATATTGCTTGCATTATTGCTGCTTTTCAAAGCTGTTCTTTTGGGATAGCCGTGTCGAGAGCTCCCCCTCTCTCCATCGCGATGTTTTGCCTCCCACGTTGGAGGCATCTTCAGGCGTTCTGAGTCGCTCAGAATTTCAGGCAAGACATGGCTATCCCGAACGAACAGCTTTAAATAGCAATTGTCATGCATTGAGCCGTGAAAACCTACATCAGTACATTGCCTACGTTGGCCGACCGTCATGAATAACAGGTGTTATAGGTTGTGGGACTATTGTTGACAGCAGAGGGAAGCGGAGCAAAAATACATTGCTGTATAAGACAGTATTCCAATAATCCGACAGTCAAGTTCCCTACCTTTGCTAACCTGCAAAGGTGAAGTATGGCCAAGTAGCCCCCGTGACCCGCAAACGGCGTGGGAAGGCCCTTAACAGGCAGTGGATTGCCAAAGACGAACACATCAATGAGGAATCTATTTAAGCGTATTTTGCAACCATCTGTCAGTTGTATACAGAGCTTCAGGAGTGGACGTCGGTGCTGCGTTTGACATCTGTGCACAGGTGTTAAGGATCATTCACACTCTATCGACAATTGCACCACAATACAGTGACCTGTGTTATAGCGGTGAGGACATTGCTGTTGAGAATGAGTGGCTGCAGAAGGATGATGGTAGTGCGCTAATGTCAGTTTGTATTGATTGAGCCCTGGACATTTTCTTTTAATCTGTGCACACAGAATCCTCAACGTGTCTTCAGTACTGACATTCAAGTAGGTAGTCTTAAGTAGAGTTCCATCCATCCATTTATTTTCTAAACCGCTTGTCCTGGTGAGGATCACGGTGGTTCCCATGACTTAGAACCACAAATGGAGACTAGTATTGCTCAAGGTGTTTTAGACTACTTTGATGTTGGTTAGAAAGATCATTAGAGGTGGCTGTATAACGCAGGAGAGAGGTTCAATCCTAACTACTAGCCCATGTCGTGAGGTGATCGTTTTTTCTTCGTTACCATGTTGCAAGTTCATTCATTCTCAGAAACTGCTTAATCCTGTACGGCAGACACAGGGTGCAAGGCAAGGATGGGACGCCAGTCCATCACAGGGCACTGGCGGGAATTTAGTCAGCAGGCCAATAACCTACACAGCAGCATTTCTTTGGACTGTGGGAGGAAACCGGAGGGCCCCCGCAAAAACCCATGCAGCCACGGGGGGAACAAACTCCGCACAGAAAGGCACCCGAGCCAGGACGCGAACCCAGGTTCTTCTTACGTTGCAAGTTGATTTTGCTTAACCACGTGAGAACTGGAGAGACTTGGATGGGAGTCTCATTTGCAAAAGTGACCTGGATGACAGAGGTGATGAGAGCATTAAACAAAACGAAACAAAGTACAGCGGCTAAGGTAAAGCAATCAGAGTAAAAGCAAAACACTGTATCACACGAATAATCGAGACTACAGAACGACCAAGGGATATATTCCTGGAAAATCGGTTTGGCAAATGCGTGAGTCAGTAATGGTGGAAATCTCCAATCTGGAAATACCCGGTTGGTGAGGTTCTCCTGTATTGCAAACATAAATTGCACAATTCCATTATGCAAAATTTGGTCACTGACTTAATTTGACAACATTCCTATTCTGAGAGGTAAAAAAAAATTCAGATTATTCCATATTTAAAGCATGTCTCTATCGCAAGACATGTTGAAACATGCAGTACACGTTTGTGTGTGAACAAGAAACGGAGGAAACGTGAAGTGATCTCAGAAAGAGTTCTGCAGCATCTCGTTCTGCAGGTCAATTTCAACCACAGGGCGAGATTTCAGCTCCGGTTCCGAACGGACTCTCTGTCTCACGGACACAACGTCCACCAAAGCGCGAATGGAATAATAAAACAGCAGAGCACACAAATAGATTCTTAAAAATACGAGGGAACGATCCGATTTAAATATAGACATGCAAAAGATTAAGCTGCCACCATTAATACGTTATTAAATCACTGGTCTTTGTGAAAAACCAACTGTGGGCGTTAGCAAGGCTTAGACTCTTTTTGAGACCATTAATGTGCAGATAGCACATCATGCAGTGCTGTCAAATACTTGACAATGCTGAAGAACCGATGCCCATGATTGTCTCTTCTCATCTCATTGTCAGAAACCGCTTAATCCCGTACGGGGTCGCAGTGAGCCGGAGCCTATGCCGGCAGACACAGGGCGCAAGGCTGGGCTATACCCAGTATGAGACGCCAGTCCATCACAGGGCACCGACTGCAGTTTAGTCCGCAAGCCAATTAAACTATGCAGCGGCATGTATTTGGACAGTGGGAGGAAACCGGAGTGCCCGGCGAAAACCCACGCGGACACGGGGAGAGCATGCAAACTCCACACAGAAAGGCACCCGAGCCGAGATCCGAACCCGGGGAGTTCTTGCTGTGAGGCGGCAGCGCTACTCACCGCGCCACCGTGCCGCCCTGCCCACGATTGCCGATAAACCTAATAAAACTCTTTCACACGTGCTGCCGCAAACCATATTTTGCACCGTACATCTCGTGCTATGTCTGCTGTTCTTGGGATTATTATTTTACATGGAAATGTGGAAACAGGTATGGGAGAGGTGAAATTGTAACACGGAAGCATGCCCACTAATAATAAGTCTTCGCAATGCATTTCCAGTCTGCTGCAATCAGAGAAAAAACTAGAGCAGATTTCCGGACACGTGTGTCGTGGCCAATAATTTGATACTTGCTTCCCCTAATGTAATTTTTGTAGACACAAATGTAATTTATTTATTCAGGGAAGCTTCACTGAGGTTCAGGACACAATCTCCGGAGGATTCTGCAATAGGACGTTGTGTAAAGGTGTCTTTCTGTATTCACTCATCAATTAATATTGTTTCTCATAGCTCATAAATCATGGGTGCACAAGAATTGATGGCTTTTATTAACCCTTCGAAGTAGTAAAGTGGTTACTTAAAAAAAAGTTGGGTGGAAACTGGAGTACCGGGAGAGAACTCTCCTATAATTTTACATTTCTAAGCGCATTTCAGCCAAGCAGCGCAAGGCTCTGTACATAGCGAAACTAAAAATGCAAAAAGGGGAAAAGGTAGATAAACTGAAAATACTGAAATGGAGTACACTTGCAGCTAAAACGAGTCTATATTACTAATTAAGCCACGACCCTCACCAGGACAAGCAGTTTAGAAAATGGATGGATTATTAATTATAAGGAGATAGAAAGCAGAAGTGATAGGTGTGTCACAAAGAACACATCAGCAACATTCGGTTGGCTGTAAAATACCAACTGGAGCACTCCCCTTGTGAAAAGGAGTCATGCTGGTAACTTTATGGACCAATGGTCTTGGATGCGTAATGCAACTTCCTGCAGAGCACAGCTGTAATGCCCTGCCATTTATGCTTTATTCACCAGCCCACTGTAGTACACATGCTTGACACTGCACATGATTGTTCCAAGCTCGGAACATGAAATAAAACCACAGAGACTGTAAATGTGACACAACGAGTAGCTGCTCAGAGTAAACTTTCTAGGCAATCATTATGGTGCACAGCCATCAATCGTGATGGATTGTTTTTACTCTTCCCAGTAAAGTACATCATCAGCCATGATTCATCCACTGCTGGGTGAAGGCCTCCACAAACCGTCGCCATCTCTTGCGGTCTTGAAAAGATCGGCCCAATTCAGTTACTCAAGAATTTTCTAGTCGATTTTGTTAAACCGGTTAAAAACTAAACATATCAGGATTAGTATCATTTGCAAGAGTGGCCTGGGTCACCAATATCATAAAAGCACACAAAATGCTAATTAAGGATAGCAACGAATCAATTAGAAATTGTATCAAAAACAACTGGGCAACATTATACATTTATAATATTGCATAAACATTAATCGATCTAGGTTTTTCACGGCTCGATGTAAGCTAAACCATTCAAAAGCCTGAGTAATAATAATAATAGCATTTTATAGAGCGCCTTTCACCCGAGGGTCACAAAGCTCTGCACAACGGCATAAAAAACAACTAATAAAAACCAAAGCAACACAAATTTAATGATTAATTCTGCTTCGAATACACTGAAACGTCGTGAAACTGGCAATCTTAAGAGCGACAAAAATCTTCCAGCGTCCCCTAAGTTGGCCGTCACTTCCGTAAAGACAAACACGGAGGGAGACAGGGAGGGAGGGTGAGCAACAGGGGGAAGGTAGCTCCCAGCATCTGGATCGAAACGTCGGACATAACACACCTGCGAGCCGTACGGCGCAACTTGAAAACCTACGCGATACCCCTGGGCTTCGCGTGAGCCCGTTCACGATTCCCAGTTTTGGGGAAGGTTAGTCCCGTCCTTCAGCATCTGGTTGCGGTGCAGCCGGAGTAAGCTGCTGCCCATGGGCTCCGCAAGCAATTTGAAAAGGTCCTGCGTTGTGGCAGGACCCAGAGGGGTCGAGGAAAAACCCAAAATATTGTCCTGGCTTAGCGCGAGGATCACGTTAATCCAGGCTTGAATAGTGTATCATGCACAACGGCGCATAATCCGCTTTGCGTGGATAAAATAAAGAAATGCCGTGCGGAAGGAGACTTTTTACATTATGAATGTATGTACACTAAATGTTGCGGGCGGTGAGTAACGTTGCCGCCTCACAGCAGGAAAGACCCGGGTTCGAGTTTGCATGTTCTCCCCTTGTCCGCGTGGGTTTTCGCGAGGCACTCCGGTGGTTTCCTCCCACAGTCCAAAGACATCCTGCTGCATAGGGTTAATTGGCCTGCGGACTAAATTGCCCCCGTGCCCTGTGATGGACTGGCATCACATCCTGGGTAAAGTCCTGCCTTGCGCCCTGTGTCTCTGCCAGGATAGGCTCCGGCTCACCGCAACCCTGTCCAGGATTAAGCGCTTTCTAGCAATGGATGGATGGAATTTACACGAAATGTTGGGACACTGTCAGGGAGAAAAGCAAAACATTGGGGCGTCTTTTATTGGTAGTGCTCACGTGTCTCTGAGCACTGGATGTTAAATCTTCCGAGACGTTTTTGTTTTGTAGTACGTGTAACACTTTTGTGGGTTATGCAAACGCAGCTACTGTTTCCTATCACTTATTCATGGCTCGTGATTCGGAGCTGTGTGCGTGTTTATGTGCTAGGCAGGGTGCAGTTCACCTCGCAGTCATGCGCAAATATTCAATGCACCGTGTCAGCATTGTGCAGTGTAAAGAAAAAACAAGATAATTAAATGAAAGCATTGCAAACGCACAGTATTACGAAAGAAGGCTTCTGAATTTCCGCAGCGGTATAACATTTTGCTACGCCATCGCATTCAGGGAATTTGAAATTAATTGAAATTGTTTGGGTCTGTTTAAACTTTTCTCGTGAAATGGCATCAGATTTACTGTCTGCATGTGTGACCTTACTGCTTGTTAGTTATATCATCTGAGAATTACTTTTAAAAGTGTGTTTAGTTAATTATATTAAAATGGAGAACTGCTCGAAGTCGCAATCCATAACACCATTACGGGCGCCTTGAAATGTGGGTCGATCTCTTTGAAAAGCCAAGCAATTTATTTACGATCCTTTTTCTATCCGTTATTATACGTAAGATGCACTTTTTCTGTGACGGCAGGCGGGTGGTTGGCCAGGATATACTTTCCCTGCTGAGCACCTAGTAGTTTCTGCAAAGGTTGAGACAATTATTTTAAACAGCAAGTTTGAAAGAGTCGTAATTTCATTGGGAGAGGCCAGAGTCCCAGATCAATAACACTCAAGGCCAAAGTGTTTGGTAGGGGGGGTGGGCATCAGGGTATGAGGTGGGATCTCTGGAGGAGGGGGGTGGGACGGGTGGGTGGTGGAGTGGCGTCGGGTGGTTGTGGGGGGTAGTAATAGCGGCAGCATCTCGGAGGCAGTGTTTCTTGAAGAAGAAAATGCCCGAGGCTTTTCATTCCATTAACACAGCTTGGGTGCGCATTGCATGATTTACACGGATTTGCTGGAGTGGTCAGCCTGTCGGTGTATTTTGTGTCCTTGTGTGTGCCTATCCACGTGTGCGTGTTTACGTGTCTGTCGCCTTGTGGGGAGCGATGGCACAGCGGTTGGCGCATTGCGCTACAAACTTGGCATCCCGATTTCGATTCCAGCTCACGGTCAACACCAGTGACTGTCATCTGAACCAGTACTGGGCCCGCTAGATGAGTACCTGGTGCCACTTGTAAACATTGCTACTGGAGGATCGAGGACAGCTATTCTCGAGTGGTGCTGGCCACTCACCCCCTCATGTGTGGTGCCGGCTTTCATCGGTGCTCACTAACAGCCCCAGCAGTCTGTTGAGAACGGTAGTGTTATGGTAAAAAACGCTGCACTGTGACCCCAACATAATAGGTTCAAATAGCGACCATGGCTAATTAGTGGTGGTTATCTGAACCGCTCCTGTATCCCCATCGCCGATGTTTCATCAACTCACCCTGACTGGCAAGGGTGAAGGACGATCAAACTGCCGCCTCGGTGCACAGTACCTGCGGCAACCTGCATACATCGCCTACATTGTTGTTGTTATAAATAGCTGCGTTTCTTCTTTACTGTTGCGTGTGTCTATGTATATGTTCTTGTGCTTCAATTTTAATTGTTTACCTTAGATTGGCGTTGTTTCCCCCTCATGTCTGTCTCTCTGTCTTCCTGTCTCTGTCTTCCTGTCTGCGTCCCTATGTCTCCCCCTGTTGCTCACCCTCCCTTCCCTGTCTCCTTTCGCTCTTAAAATTGCCAGCTTCACGACCAATCAGTGTATTCGCAGCAGCCTTAATCATTTATTTTTTGTTGCTTTGGTTTTTGTTAATTGTTTTTTTCTGTCGTTGTTGACATGCCGTTCTCTCCGCGGCCCTCGTGCAGCGCTTTGTGACCCTCGGGCGAAAGGCGCTCTATAAAATGCTATTATCATTATTATTGGTGATTCACCCCTTAACTCGGATATTACTTGAATACCCAAACTCAGATGTTTCGTGCAACAAGCCACTGGAGAGACAAAGGCGGTCAGGCACGGTTGTCGCCACACCACTCTCTCGGTGTGCCATTGCGAGGCCTTCCCACGTGCTCGCGAACGGCACTTACCTCACCAGCCTGTGCGGGCTTCGCTTACGCGCGCGGGTACACGCGTGTCAGCGCCGTTGTCTCGTTTAGCTGGAGGATTATTTAGTGGCCGTCCTCCTCTGACTGATGTGTGTGGGAGGTCCGGCACCTCGGCTCTGACCCTGATGATGACAGAGCAACGAGCGACGCTATCTGCCTAACTAAATTGACAGCGCCGCAGCTGTTGGCGCGCGCTCGCGACGCGATAACTCAACGTCCCACCGACCCGTCTTCTTGCGCCGCGCGGTTTTGCACAAACAGTTGGCCCCGATGGTGGTCGCTGAATGTTTGACCTTGGATCGCCTTGGCTTCTGACCTTCCTTCCCCCCCCCTCCCGGGCGGCGGTGACGCGCCGGGGACCGCGCGCGGCTAATGCCGGCGAAATGTGTCGCCGAGCGAGCGCTCTGCGACGCAGGGGCGAGCGAGTGGCACGGGCGTGAGCGAGTAGGCGGAGGGTGGTCGTATATTTCCCACCGTGAGTGGCTGCATACGGGCGCTGTCGCATCCATTACTGACCTCATCTCGCAAAAGCGCCACTGCAGACCACCGCAATCCATTACTTAAAGCAGCCGCCGCGCGCTGCGCTTGCAAGCCGCCGCCGCCGCCGACGTAGTTAGCCTCTTTCCAATCAAATCAGCGAGCGGTGCTAAATGTCGTCTCAGACGCGGCCACTTCGCACGTGCGCTCGGCGCATGTGTGTGCGCTTTTAAATTTCTCCCTGCGAATTCGCAGCGATTATGCTTGCGGTTGTTTTTTTTTTTCAATTGCGATTAACTGTTTTTCTCCCACAGTCCGGAGACATGGTTCCTGCTGCTTCGCTTAATTGGCCTCCTGACTAAATAGCTAACGGTGCCCTGCGATTGACTGGCGGTCCCGTCCTGGTGATAGCCCGGCCTTGCGCCCTGTGTCTACCGAGATAGCTTCCGGCCCCCACGACCCTGCACAGAATTAAGCGGGTACTGCCAATTAATTAATTACGCTTCCGTTTAGCCGCGCTCGTTTTGCATTTTGTTTGTGTGTTGTGTCGTGCGCTTTGAATGGCATTTCCGCGAAACCTTTCAGAACGCGGGCCGCTTTCCGGCAAACCGGTGCTCTCCTTCACGCAGCCCCGTTTGTTGCTCGTGTTAACACTGAATTGATTGAGGCTAGACACTCGAGCGGTTCTGCGTGTGGTTGGAAGGGCAGTAGGGTTGGGGAGGGGGTGCCGGAGGGTTGGGAAGGGGCAGAGAGAGAGTAATATCTCGAACAGAACGATAGAGTCCAACAAATAAGGCCACTCGCATGCGTGCGGGTTGGAACATGAGCGAGCCGCATTGCCGCCTCTGGTCACTCGTGCGACATTCTGTCTCACCTCTGCTCTGTGGGGAGCGGTGGCCCGGTGGTTAGCGCGCTGGGCTACAAATCTGGCGGCCCGAGTTCGATTCCCGCTCACGGCCAACACCAGTGACGATTTTCTGAACCGGTCCTGGGCATCCCCTAGGTCGACTCAGCCTCAAATGAGTACCTAGTGCGGTGTGTAAACGTTGCCACTAGGGTGAGAAAAGCGGCCGTGCTGGTGCTGGTCACCCACCCCCTCGTGTGCCGTGTCGACCTTCATAGATGTTCGCTTACGGCACTTGCCCCTACAGTCTGTCGCGGCTATACGGGGGATCTTTGTCTTTGTTTGCGCCGCATTTCCGCCTCCGGTCACTCGTGCGACATTCTGTCTCACCTCTGCTCTGTGCCACAGAAGAGTCTGTGAAGACAGGAACTCCGTGTGTGTGTGTGTGTTCCGCGGACACAAATTTGAGAAAGAGGTCAGCGCTCCGGTTCCGTGTGTTCATTTATTTTTTTTACTACTTTCATTTCACTTGAGAGACGTTAATCGAACGAGGCAGCTGTGTCCTAACGCAAAGCCCTCACACAAAATTCCAGAACGTACAGTTCCCTGTAGACAATTACTGACACCTGCACTGTGCGTCTTCACTTTGTGCCGTGTGTTGTAAGGTGTTATGTCCAATCCTTCACTCAACATGCTGGAACATTCATTCATTATCATCCATCCATCCATTTTCAGAAACTGCTTAATCTTGTACAGGGTCGCGGTTAGCCGGAGCCCATCCCAGCAGACACAGGGCGCAAGGCAGGGGAACACCGAGGATGGGACGCCAGTCCATCGCAGGGCGCATGGGGATATTTAGTCAGTACGCCAAGTAACCTGGCAGCATGTCTTTGGACGGTGGGAGGAAGCCGGAGTGCCCGGCGAAAACCCACGGTTATCCCGAAAGAACAGCTCTGAAGAGCAACCATCAGAAGGAGACTAATACAAGCTCCCGGGTCGGAAATCGAACCCAGCGGCCTTCTTGCTGCGAGTCACGAGTGTCACCACCGCACTGCCCCTGCCGCCCGAATAAAATCTGCCGTTGCTGCCAACAAACGGAAGACGGCTCGTCTCCTTGTGACAGAAGACTTGTTAACTGTGTCACGGGCGCTTGTCACGGAAACCTCTTCTCCGGTCACGACCCTGAATTGCACATTTTTAAATGGCAAATTGCCTCCGTAGCTCAGACGGAAGGCTGCTTAAATGCGACATTTCCTCGGATGTCTATCAGAGGATGAGGTATTTCTTTTAATATAGCAAACCTCCACGTCGAGAATGGGGGAGAAAAATAATGGGCGTTATTTGGGAGGATGTATTGTGTGGAGGAACGATAAGAGATGGGGTGGGCACAAAATCTCGCACACATTTTGCGCATTGGTTGGCAGTTACAGTGCTGGCACTAATACGCGGTCGAATGCAGAACGCACACAGTGTCGAAAGGCGGACTGCAGCCAATTTACGTTTTACTTTTACGCTACAATTATGGCCCATTTTAGATTAATTGTCATATTAACTGGAGTTGAAACGGCAGTTGTAACAACGGGCGCGTTTCTAAAATGCCCCTTCTTCTGTCCATCCGGCGGTACAATTGCGATCGCCATGGTTTGTCGTTCGACAGGTCACGTGTGGCAGGGTAAAGTGGGTTAAAGTTTTCAGCCTCAATATATTTTTACGAAAATTATTGTGTCATTAGCTGAAATGTACACGTTTGAAAAAGGCCATAGTGCATTATGAGAGATATAAAACAATAATCAACCCTGCTTTGAATTGTTCAGCGAATTAGTGCTTATGCTAGACTGTTTTTTGCTAACAATACGAGCATACACTGCCCAATTGTGATTACAGTAAATTTAGATTTGTGTTTCATTTGTAATATGTCTAGTCATCATAGGGTTATAATTTTCTTCTGTGTATTTCTTTGTCTACTGCGTTGGGAAAAAAATCCATCCATCCATCCATTTTCTAAACCGCTTGTCCTGGTGAGGGTCGCGGTGACAGCAGTCCAAGGAGAGTGGACCAGACATCCCTTTCCTCAGCAACAGACTCCAGCTCTTCCCGGGGGATTCCCAGCCGTTCCCAGGCAAGCCGAAGGATATAATCCCTCCAACGCAAATTGTTTGGCCAGTGAGAGTCCTTGGAGGTTAATTAGTATTGTACATTAAATAATCTAAATACTAGGTTGAGTCGTGGCATAGTAATTTTCACATTGCCCTATGAACCCGGTGCCCTGAGTTTGAGTCCAGGCCTCGGCTAATAACGGTGTCAAGTGGAATCTGAATCTGTGCTGCGTTGAACTAACCATCCCCATTGACAAATATCCCCCCCCCCCAATAGCCTTAACAGACTTTTGGGGCAAGTGTTGTTCGCGAACACCTATGAAGGCTGGCACGGCACACGAGGGAGTGGTTGACCAGGACCACACCCAGCCACCTTTGCCTCCCGAGAGGACATATTTGTACTGATGTAGGTTTCCACGGTGCAAGTCATGAAGATTGCTATTCAAAGCTATCCAGAAGGAACAGCATTGAAGATTGCATACTTGAAAATAAACTCATAGGGCAGTAACAGGCCACACTTTGAAAAGATACATCGCGGTAGGTCCACAGGTTTTACTTGCTCTTCACACAAAGGGGATGCATTTGTATTTACAGCTTCGTATAGAAACGTGATATTCAGTGTTAGTAATTAGTGGTATTCATTTATTGTGTTCTTCTTCCTTTCACTGAACTGAAAAAAAATATATATTTAACATGAAGGCTTTCATGACCAATGTTATACAGGTAAATAAATATTTGTTTCCACAACGGTTTTTGCAGAAAAAACACCCATATTAGATTTATTAAAATAAACAAAAAAATTGTACAAATGCACATGTTGTTCCCATAATGCGGATGCTTTTCACTGTACGCTGGAGGTTGCTTTGACCCATCATTTCAGCTTTATTATATTATTAATGCCATGCAGCTGTTTTTCTCGAGCTTTATGTTATAAATGAAAGTCTGAATTTTTGTGTTTTTTTTTGCGAATTGCCGCATTCATAATGAACGTGCATTAACATAGCAGAGAAGACAATCCTTTAAGGTATTGCTTGTGTCCTTGATTCTGGAAGATGTATCAGCTGTGCCTTTCAGAGAAGGAATAAATGCCTGTATATGGAGGTCCGTGGAGCTCACATGGCTGAATCAATGTTTCCACAGTCGAACAAGGTCTTGCATTTGCACGCCTCTTAATCATAAAGTCGTTGTAAGTGCAAGGAAAATATGCTAATATCCTTTATGGTGTGGGGAGTGAGGGCTACGCATATATACACACACAGAAATATGATGTTCTTTAATCTCTTTACACGGACACAGGGACAGGTTCCTAAGCTCACTCACTGTTACATGAAGACTAATTAGCAATTTATTATTCGTTGTTTCTCTCAGAGTAATTCAAAAAGTATATTTCCGTCACGCCTCTCGGATTACGGTTTAGTTGTGGGTTTGTTTTCTTTATCAGGGTCTGTGCATTCAACCCGCATGTCATGCAGCGATCGAAAGCGTTATTTTGTAAGCGCATTGCTATGTTGCTTTTTGTTATTAGGTTGAATTTTCCAAAAGCACTTCCATCCTGATGTCGCGCGCCTGTTTTATTTGCTGCTTTCATGTTGGTTCACCTTCAAAAAATGCTCTAAAAATACGCAAACTGGGCGGTGCAGTGGCGCTATGAGTAGCCCTGCCCACAGGCAGAAGGCCCTGGGTTCGATTCCCAGCTAAGGGTACCTTTCTGTGTGTAGTTTGCATGTTCTCCCCGTGTCCACGTGGGGTTTCATCCGGTACAGTTTCCTCCCACAGTCCAAAAACATGCTGCTTAGGTTAATTGATCTACTGACTAAATTGCCACTGGTGTCATGCAATGGACGGACGTCCCATCCTCAGTGTAGCCCTGCCTTGTGCCCTGTGTCCGCCGGGATAGGCTCCGGCCCCCCGCGGCCCTGTCCAGGATTAAGTGGGGACTGAGAATGAATAATAAAAAAAAAATACGCAAACGCATACTCAGTCGTGTTTTCCAGTTGCGTTTCCGCGACAGTTGTAGCGTTTGCTTTTGTTCAACAAAAGTTTTATACGCGACTTTTGTTTTGCTCACATTTATCTTCAGCCCTGCTTTGCAGCCGTCTTTGCAGTATTCAGTCCTCTTCGGTCTCGTTCAATCTAAGCTATTCACGGCTACACTAGAGGATATTAGGGCAGCAGGGTGGCGCAATGGTAACAGCTGCGCCCGAGGCAGTTCGATTACTGGCTAGGGCGCCTTTCTGCGTGGAGTGTGTGTTTTCCCCCTGTTCAGGGTGGGTTTCCTCCGGGTTCTCCGGTTTCCTCCCACAACTTAAAAATAACTCATTAATTAATTGGCACCGGCAAACCGCCTGGCTGTCTCCTCCGCCTCTCTGCGCTTTCCTCGTGCCTTTCCGTCGTTCTCTCTTCAAACGAATTAATTTAATTTGCGCGCGTTGTAAATTGAAATTATTGTTTAATTAGCCGAAATGATGATGATGATTGAAGAAACAAAGGCAAAAATATAAATGCGGCGACGCAGTCATCATAACGAACAGACGTAAGCTCACTGTACATTGCGTGATATTATCTCACGCGTAAGAATTACCGCTTTGTTTTTTTTCTGTCGTGTCTTCCGCGTATCATCTAACGGCTTTGTGTGACCGCCACAGTCTTTAGGTGCACTTCCACTAACTGCAATGTAAAACAAAACACAGCACAGGCTCACTCGTTAAACTGAATCGCGACAATTCATCGAATGCTACGACCGCGTGGATTTTTCTACAGCTGTGCTGCATAGATCTCAGACGTGACAGGGGTACGCTCGAGCGATGATCTTGTAATGCACAAGTGACAAAGCTAATAAATCACATCGGCCGACCTACATCAGAACACCAACAACAGCCGGCGACGCTGTAGCATCGAGGGCGAAGGCGAGCCGTTCCATTCATGAAGAAGCCACCGGTGCGTGCAATGGAACGTCGGACAAAATGCCGTACAACCTGAAAACGCATCGCAGAGATAATTAATCGGCTAGCTTGGGGAGT
>JAZEWU010000023.1:3378627-3420678 GCA_036362915.1 Geotria australis | reverse complement strand
CCCCCCCCCCCCCCTTCAACCCCTTTATTTAACGGAGTGCCCGATAAATTATTTATCAGACGGTAAATCTTACAATTTACACAAACATTAATGCACGAAATATTGCACACAATTTCGCGTGTGCTTTATTGCAGTGCATTATTGGTAAAAGCACATAATTACAAGTATAACTCTGTTCTGTGTCTGCAAATAATATAAATTAAATTATGTTTTAGTACATTGACCCGGTAACGTCCATGCCACGCAAAGAAGGTCCCGTGCTGGGCAGTTTGATTCCCGCATCGGGCACCTTGCTGTGTGGATCTTGTGTGTTATCCCCCTGTCCTACGTGGGTTGCCTCCGGGTTTTTAAGTTTCACCTCATAACTAAAAAAACCACTCATTACTTGGCTGATAACATCATATATTGGACGCAGTGTTTGGCAAATCAATTACCATTTGTTTTACTCGGGAGATCCTTGGCTGATTTCGACATTCTGGGTCTTATCAGCTGTGTCAGGCAAGTTAAACAATTGCTGCTGGATTTCTACATATATGAAGCTGTGTCTGGGTGGTTGGCGCCGGCTGACCGCCTGGTTGGCCACCTCCCTACTATAAAGGCAATGTTGTATATAATATTGAGCAATATTACACATGCCAGCTTAGTGGCTGCAGCAGTTATCCTTAAACCCGTCGTCCTCTGACAACACAGTGAGCATGGATCCGGGCGTGCACGTGTTCACTCGAACAAATGTAAAGGTTCTCCGTGTAGCCTACATTAACTGCTGAGGCAAGAGCTGGGTTGGTGAGCAACCCATGAAGGCCGGCACTGTGCACAAGGGGGTGTTGTTGCCAACACTCACAACCCACCCACCTTTCTTTCCCAGTGTGGATGTTTACACATAGCAGCAGGTATTAATTTGAAGCTAAGTCGACCTAGGGGAGGCTCAGGACCGTTTCAGATAGTCACCAGCGGTGTTAGTTGTCAGTATAAACACGTATGCACACTCAAGTGCATGCAATCGGATACGCGGGTTCACAGTGCGGTGCTTTAACCACTACACAACCGCCCTCTGCACGCCACAGACACCACCCAGGCAGACACACACGGACGTAAACCACCTGCGATTGCCACCTGTCACGCGTAACACAGGGCATTTCCCCAAATGCCTGTTATTAACTTCACATTTCTATTCACTGTTTAACCGTGGCGGTTGTGCTTTTGGTTGCATTATCGTTTAGATTGGGGTTTATCTCCCGCTGAGCGGCACAGCGGCGGAGAGGAGCCGCTTGCACCCAGGTTTTCCGCCGCTAAGGTACAAATAGCCGGGGACAAATCACGGGAAGAACAAGCTCTATGTACGGGAATAGAAGAGAACGATATGCAGGTGCTTGTCTCGAGCGGGTGTTGTCACACAACTGACGAATATCGGGATTTTTCATGTAGCCGGCATGGATCACAGACTTTCCAGCACAGATTCCTCGCCCCGAGGCAAGAGCACAAGGTGGAAAATCACTCGGCGGCTTGATTTCGGAAGGTTGCGACTTCAGAATCCCCATATCCACTTTTGGGTGGATAAATGGTGGTACCGCTTTGTGCAGGATATCGACAGTGGTTGTTCAACATGAAGACTTACAATTTTAATGTTAGCTTGTGATTTGTATATTTTATTTATGTTTGTCAATTCACGTTGTGTCGCAGGAATCCCGCGAAGAGCTTGCAAGCTCGCTGGGTATATTCTGCCGTAATAATCAACATCTATTTATGTTTCATCTGTCATAAGAACGTGAGATTGCTTTCATTGGTTCAGTGTTAAAAACGGAAGATGATCGATGCGTCCCTATGCAGAAATGAGTAAATTGAGCTGAACATTATTTTAGTTGGTGCCGCATGGTGGCTACAAAGGCATCCACGCCGATTCCCGGCTTGGGGTGCCTTGGTAGCGTTTGCACGTTCTCCCCGTGTCCGCGTGGGTTTTTGCCAGGCACTCCGGTTTCCTCCCACAGTCTAACGGCACGCTGCTGTTGCCTCGGTTACTTGGCCTGATGACTAAATGTCCCCTGGTGCCCTGCAATGGACTGGCGACTCATCATGAGTCTAGCCCTGCCTTGTGCCCTGTGTTTGCCGGGATAGGTTCCGGCACTCCGTGACCCTGTACAGGATTAATTGGGTACTGATAATGATGACTATTTTAGTCTCCGCTTGGTTGGGCCATGTGGAATGTGTAAAATGTACGCGCACACTACTTACTGCATGTGTTCATTGCGCAAGCATGTGCAATGGGGCATCTTGACATCACGTAATTTATTTCGTTCAGCAGAAAATAAAAGGCATGTTGTTTTTGTGTGGCATTGATCGCTGCTACGGACAAAATGTTTTGAGCTTAGGACAAGAGTGGGCTTAAAGATGTGTCACTCTCCGCGCAGGTTGTGCAATTATCTGTTGTGCTCCGAATATATTTGTGTCCGTACATAGTTGTAGGGGGTCGAACAAATTGTGCGAATTAGTACAATTAAGAGATGGGCTTTCTCAGCCTTTGCTCGTGTACACAGGGGGCGCGAGCCAGAGCAGAGGCCATCACAGGCAGGAGCAGATGATATCATTAGTCATTGTGTTTAACAAACCACACGTATTAGTAGATGGTTGGGGGGGGGCACTGTGTAATGAGTATTTGTATGCCCCCTTGCCCCCTCAAACAAGGTTACACAACGGGGTTGTAGCATTGAATAAATATAATACGAATGCATATTTTTGTTCTCTTTCTGTATTACTTAACATACCAGTTCCCGCAACCCAGGCACCCATTATTGGCTGCTGAACTCGCCGCAATGCTACAATTAAAATAATTGATTCTCGAATTGAATCACGGCCCTGAATCCTGACAATTCATGGCACCTTCAGCGAGGGCTTGGTGGAGGGGCGGTGGATTGTGAACAGTTGCCGTCCCCTTATATATTATTCTACCAAGTGTTTCGTGATCCTGGATTAGCAATGGGTTTGTCTTTTACCGAATATCTACGCCAATTTAAGCCCGTTCATATGAAAAAATATATTTTAAAAATTAATTTCTATCTGGGTCCTATTCTTGTGTAGTGCGGTATCCAACAATTAATCGCTCAGTGTCTCGTTTCTCTACCTCTGTGCTGTGCAGAAGGCCCATTATCAGAAGCGTCTCCTATCATTCATTATTTCCTCTTTAGGCCAGCGTTATTGATGAACGTGTTGCGTTTTTGTTATTCATTTGACATCGCTCTTTTTGTTCTTTTTGTTGTTCAAAATCGCTGCTGGACGTCGTGCGAATTCGGCTTGCGGTCGCGAGTATTCGCACGGCGGCAGTTTGTCATAATTTACAGCAGAAAAGCAGAAACCATTATTAAAGAATTGTCGCTTGGGAGGAGAGCCTATTTATCCACATAAAGCGGTGTGTGTGTGTGTGTGCTTCTGTTATCCGCAGTGCGTCGACATTTTCTATCAGGATACAAAAGCCTCGGTGCATTGGGCCCCTTAGGCATAAGGACCGCCCATTAACCAAGGAGACAAAACACACCTCCGAGGAGAGGTAGTTTATATTGGACACTGTCGTTCTGTGTCCGGCTCGCAATACATCACCTTTTTCCTAACAACGGAAAATGCACTTTAAGGCGGCGTTTTCATTTATTTAAATATTTCTTCAAGAATTCACAGCATCTCGTTTTGCCGCGTGTCCCTGCTGATGGAATATGATGCCGTGCCATTACAGATATGAGTTTCATTTGTTACGTAAAAGTGACATAACACAGTAAATAACGCGTGTGCTGGCACCGCCACCTTATTACCGACACAGAAAATCTGTTTCATTCGCCCACGTGATGTTTTATCATTTTGTTCCTCCCTTTGTGTTGCCAGCGCTTTGAACGGGGTTTTTTTTTGTTCATGTACGCTGTTGTGTGTTGCAGGTCTAAACGTTTAATTCGTACGAATGTTTTTAAAGCAACTTTTTTGCTATTGCAGGCCGTGCTTATACTTTGTCCGCAAACGAGAAATTTGCCGGCATAGCTGTTCGCGGCTTCCCTGTAACGGCGGTCAGTTTAGTTATCGGGTTGCGCCGAGCGTTGTTTGGCACGATGTCCGACGTTTCACTCCGTTTCCCGAGAGCTTCTGATCTCGACGTTGCTGTTCTCTCGGGGCTCGAGTGATCGATGATGCAACGTTCGCGGTGCGAGCATCAGCGACTTGGCCCATAGTGCCCAAGGGACAAACGCAAGCCGCGGTGCAGCCTCGTTATCACGGCGATACCCCCAGATCTGAGTAACAATAATAATAGCATTTTATAGAGCGCCTTTCACCCGAGGGTCACAAAGCTCTGGCCACAAGGGCCTGAGTAGCGATGGATGCTGCCGCGGTTCAATGGTTAGCACGCTTGTCTTTTGCAATCCAGAGCGCTCGAGTTTGATTTAGTTTCTCGGCGTGGCAGTTGGAGCAATGGGCAGGTTTTCTAAAAAAAAAAAAATCCCTCCACATTCCGTCAACCCATCAACTTCAATAGGCGTGCCGCATTTAGTCAATCGGCCACACCGCTTTAAGTGAGATACAAGTGTGGGTCTTCTTCTTCTTTGCGATTCTTCGAAGCACGATGGTCAGCCTCTGGACATCGTTGTCTTTCAGCTCGGCCTCGAAGTGTTTGGTAGAATTCGCAGGCAATACCAAGTATTACCTGACAGGGATCGCGACGTGAACGCTTCTATCTTGACCCCCCAAGTGTGGGTACTCCCACCGCTTTCAAGACATCTGTTTAGTGTGGACGTTTCTCCTCTCACGTTGGGAGCATCATCAGGCGTTATGCTTCCAACGCGCGAGGCGAAACGTCGCGAGCGAGAGAGGAAGATCGCTCGACAAGGCTATCCCGAGAGAACAGCTCTGAAGAGCAACCATGATGTGCACCTTTCCCCTCAACCAGAGTACTGTGCCAGTACCTCTGGGGTCCTGGGTTCAACTCTTAGGTTGGGGCAAGCGAGAATCACTATGACCCTTTCGGCGTGCCTGTGGGCCAAGGACATATAGCGGCGGCGGCAGCGGTTGGCTTCTCCGAGGGACCCTCATCACCGCCTGACCCTTGTGTAAACTCGGTCCATTCATTTCAACCCTACCGTGTGCCCCGAAGGGAGATGAACCCCGGGACGACTGTCATCATTGAAGCCATCCTTCTGGTGGCCTTGCCCTCGGGGTGAAACGATACTCATATGTCACGGAGATTTGATGGTCTCTGATGGTTTTGCACGAAAAATAATAATCCATCCCATTTCCTGTCTTCTCGTTGCCATTTGCACTCAATTTGGCCGTACATAAAACTGATAGAGACAATACGTATTAATGTACGCGTGCATGTGCGGGTTCTCGGCGGTTATTTGATCACGTATTTCACCGTGATGGTCTGTGCGAGGTCTTGAAGCTGTGGAGCATCAGCGAGGGAGCGTAGTACAGTACAGCAATGGATGTTGCTCTGCTGCAACACAATATAGCCCTTAAACAGCCTATAGCATCTGATGTATGCATTGTGGTTGTACATCCACGCGTTATGCAGGCTCAAAATAAGTGGTTTCTATATTTCACCCTTTTCATTACATATACGTATTACATGGGGGGGGNNNNGGGGGGGGGGTGATGGTGAATACAGAGGTTAGTCGATTGTACTATGAATCCTGTGACCTGAATTTGGATGGATGGATGGCTACAGCTAATATCAGTGGCGAGTAGTGTAAGAACCTGGGAGAGAGCCCTGCGCCAACCTTACCAACATGTACTAACCGGCGTGGTGAAAGTATGGCCGAGAGACTCATGTGACTGGAAGCCCCTTATCAAGTTATATATTAAACATTTAGTTATTGTTAACTCAAAGACGTTTACATGAAGCATGCATATTCATAGGCTCAGATTAATGTGCGGGGCCTTTGGGGAGTGTAGCCCATAGCCCTCTGATTATAACGGGACCCTCAAATATATATACAGCTTTTCTAATATTAAAGTGCAATGGTGTAGTACTTTAAAAAATCCTACAGTGTAATTTGGTAATAGAGCCAAACATCACTGTGCACGGTTATGTGCAGGAATTGAAATAGTTTTGTTCATTTTCATTTTGATATAGCTTTGCAATTCGTGCATCACGTAATATTTATAGAGATCTGGTAGAACTAAGGTAAATAGCAATGGAGTGTTTGACATCTGGCGTGGGTGGGGGTAAAAACAAGTCAAGGAAAAGATTGAAATGCATAAAGAAGGGTCGCAAAAGCTATGACAGCCCTGGGACCCATCAACCTTAATCTGACCCTACACATCCATGTAATTCTGTGTTAAAACCAAGTTGTTTGAGCTGTGAATCAAGACATTCATTAAAATAAGTAAATCTGTACGTAAAAAAAGAAGGGGACTGTGTTTTTTACTCATGTACGTTTTCAAGGCTCGATATATGAGAATTGTTCTCCAATTCTCAAATAGAAAGAACAGCCGTGAAAAGCAACCATCATGGACGGAGCTGTGAAAATCTACATCAGTACATGAGAATTGTTCCTCTAATTATAATACATCTACAACGTGGAAGACGTTTCGCCTCGCACGTTGGAGGCGAAACGTCGCAAAGGAGAGACAAGAAAGACTCGACACGGCTATCCCGAAAGAACAGCTATGGAGAACAATTATTTTCCTTTTTTCTCCAGAGGCCACTGGGTTTATATTAATTTACCGTAGAACATTGAAAAGTAGTATTGTTATTGGTAGGGACGCATGCATCACCATAATAACATAATTGCTTGTTTATTATCGTAAAGCGTTTTCACGCTCTACACAGAGACAATGTATTAACACTGCAGGTGATTACATTCAGTTTGTAGTCACCCCATGCTTGATTTGATTTTTAAAGTAACGTTGTCATATAAAATTTAGGTTTTTTTTTAAATCGTTGGGTAAGATGAATTTCCATCGTTTTAATAAACACAATGTGTGCAGTTTTTATTACATACTGAGATATTTAATGTACGATGTGTTATATACACTGTTGCTGTACTGCACTGCATTGGCCGAATATCAGAAACCGTTAAATCCTGAACAGGGTCGCAGTGAACCGGAGCCTATCCCGGCCGACACAGGGCGCAAGGCAGGGCTATACCTACGATGGGACGCCAGTCAATCACAGGGCACCGGGAGCAATTTAGTCAGCAGGCCAATTAACCTATGCAGTAGCATGTCTTTGGACTGTGGGAGGAAACCGGAGAGCTCGGCAAAAACCCACGCGGACATGGGGAGAACATGTAAACTTTAGACAGAATGGCACCCGAGCCGAGGTTAGAACGCGGGATCCTTCTTGCTGTGAGGCAGCAGCGCTACTCACCGCGCCACCGTGCCACCCAGAATGACATTGTCGTGCAATCAAATAAAAAAAACGTCCAATGTTTTAGACATTTTGTAGAAGAAGAAAAATATATATTTTTGTCGCTCACTGGAAACATTAAAAAAACGCGTTCGCTGTCATCTCTATTTTCAAAATACAGTTTGAAAAATGCTGCCTCCATATTGTTGTGCAGCTGGTCTGTAATGGAAACAGCCATTGTTATTTTTCCATTCATAAGGATACATGGAGGTTACTCCCTGTGATCAGTGTCTGGCAGTCGTTGTGATGTATTTGTTAAGGTTATTTATTTATTTCTCCGTTACTTTTTTTCACACACGTACACTGTATTTGTGCTGTGTTAACTAGGCTGCAGGATATCGTTAGTGGGAAAATCCTAAATTACATGAAAATAGCAACAACAAAAGTGGAAACCAACATTTTATAGGAATATCGGCTAGGAATGTGTATGCTTGGATCTAGTGTTTATTACATTGCTTGACATAGTTCTAGCTATATTGGCAGAAAGGCTACATTTTGCATCGATGTCTAAATGACAATACAAGTTATGAAAAATTATTTCAAATAATAATCGTGGCTCTTGAATTGTGGTGAGATTCCTAAAATCTGTCTAAGGCCGAGTGCCCCCCCCCTCCCTCTTGCCTGCCCACTTAGAACAATCCCACAAATTGGACTAATGCTCGGAGGAATTCAGTTGCTATTAGGGAACAGGGCTCCGTGTATGGTAAATTGCAGAATTTCATCACGTTTCATTCAGGTCCCAGATTTTGACTTTCAAACGTGTTTTGGGGGTATTGGGCAAAAAGAATGAACTGATGACAAAGTGTGGTTGAAAAAAAAGCCTCTTGACCTTGATAAATTCATTAATATTTTTTTACATCCCAGACGCAAGAAAACGTGTTAGAAAAAAAGCTTCACTGATACTAATAATAGTGTCCCTCACAGTTAATTAGTTGTCATAAAAAAAATCTGATTCATTCCCATTGCTTCTAAAACCTGGGTCCAATGTCTGCTCAAGCAGGCGACGGTGGAGAGAGGGTGTTAAATGAGGATAAGGGGGGGAAATGGGCGATGCTGCTGTGGGTATAAGTCCGCGCTGAGGACTGGCATGGGGCGATCATGTGAGCCAGAGGAGGCCATTGAGAGCGAACGAAGCAGAATGCATCCCTGCGGCACCGCGAGATTGGAGGCTCACGGCTGCCTATCAGACAGGCGGCATCGGTGAAGAACTGTAACCTTGAAAAATTAGATAAATCGGCCGTAAATTAAATGAGCTTGTCATTGGCGAGGAACCGAAGAGGAAGATGCATTGGGCCGCACCGCCCTGACGGCCGTGAATATGTTAAGGGAAGTGTCGGAGCATTACGGGTGCGCGAGTGTGTCTTTACGTAATGTTTGTTGATAGCGTTGTCTAGTGGCACCTCTGTGTGTACATCCGTTGCCCCTTATCAACCCAGTGTCGTGTGAGGGCCTCCACGTATCACGTGGGTTAGTGGCATTATTTGGCCGTTCTCCATCAAGGATTGCTGAAGGTAGGGGAACATTGATGTGGGTGCATAGAAGTGTCGCACAACAATGGATTTTTGCTGCATTGGGAGCAGAGTGGTGCAATGAGTAGTCCTGCCGCCTCACATCAACAACGTCTCGGTTCGGATCCCTGGCTTGGGTGACTTTCTGTGTGGAGTTTGCATGTTATCCCTGAAACCGGTACACCGGTTTACTCCCGCGGTCCAAAGACATACTGCCTAGGATAATTGTCCCGATTAAATTGCCCGCAGTGCCCTGCTATCTTGTAACGTACTTACCCCTCCCCGCTGGACAACTGTTAAAAAGAGCTGCAAAGCTCAACGGTGCCTTCCAGCTTGAATACAAACTTGACTGACTCACATATCCTCAGAGTCTATAAAGAGCTGTAATGAGTACCTGGTGGTCATCCATTCGAGGACTATCCTCCTTGGCGTATGAGACCTGATGAGATTGGGCACATTCCGGCTGATTTGGTTGTAGGCTGTGTGCAGAATGTTTGAGTGACGCATACGGTATAGTGCTTGGTCGGCATGTGAGTATGAGGGATAGACTTCCAAAAATATATTTATGATTTATCGCAGTGTATTCTTATTTAAAACCTACATCAGCACGTTATCTTTTGTGTTGTTTCTGGAAGAAAAAAAAAAACCAGCTGTTTGGAGAGTTTGTTTCGCTCATTAGTCTAACTGTAACATTGATGCATGGTTAGTCAGTCAGTAAGTTTTTATTTAAGCTGGAAGGAGCCGCTGAGCCATGTAGCACCTTTTAACAGTTGTCCAGTGGGGAGGGGCAAGAAAGTAACAAGACCTCAGGGCACCGGGAGCAACCCTTGTCAGGTCAACTAAGCTCGGCAGCATGTCTTTGGGCTGTGGCAGGAAACCGGAGTGCCCGGAAATAACGGACGCAGATGTGGGAAGAACATGCAGATTCCACACAGAAAGGCACCCTGGTCGTGAATCGAACCCAGGTTTTCTTGCAGTGAGGCAGCAGCACTACTCACTGCACCACCGTACCACCCATAAATTAGCATTTAATTTTAATGAATCCTAAATAAAATTGATTCTCATTGTAGTGTTATGATGCATGTATCATGAGTGCAAGGATATATTTAAATCGATTAAGTGATGCATCGTTACAGGCCTAGCCAGATGCATAAATATTCCCCACCTTGCGCCACCATTTTTGTGGGTCATTAATCACATTGGCCTGGTCAATCAATGTTTGTTGTGTCTTACATAGAGGAGTTAAATATACACATTACGATAAAACCTCGATTTAACTAACAAGGGCAAACAGGGTGTGCAGAAGTCCATTAAATATGGATGTTTACATGACGGCATTATATACAGAGTAATAACCATACCTTAGAATAACCTGTATTTTATGAACACCATTAAACAGAGAAATACATGTATCTAAAAAAAATAAGCAATAATTGTATTACTTCCATTATTTCTAACGCAGACAGCTGTCTCTGACGTGGCGGACAGTGTCCATTGCTTCAAGAAGTCCGTTGAATAGAGGTCCGTTAAATCGATGCTTTACTGTATATTCATTAACTCTAAGCAAATGGCAAACAACACCGCAAAAAAACAATTAGCAATATGTAAACAAAACAAACAATATGTAAACAACAACAAAAACAACTATATATAAATTTACGTACAAAAATAAGGCAGCGCATGAATGAAACGCATGCAGAGAGTGTAACGTGGCGGCTGATCTACTAAAAAGGTCACCGGATTTGTATTCCAAGGCGAACGGTAGTGCCTTTGAAGGTCAAAACTAGAGTTTTGACGTCCAAACCATCGCTCAAGCTATATATGCGTGTGCATGGAAGTAAAAATGTCACCCGCTTTGGGTCACTGGGCTTTGAGCGTACACTGAGCAGCGTACACTGAGCAGCGTACACCACTGAGCACACCACTGAGCAGCGTACAACACTGAGCAGGCTGAATTTTCAGGGGGCTGACTTCATATTATTTTTGTTATTTTTTTCCGTAAATACTTTTTCGCCCGTTCTCTCTCTTTTTAAAGCAATATCGATCTCGGGGAATTGAGGGGTGTCTAGAGAATATGCGGTCGCCCTGAGAGATGTATCCATTGAGTGAAGTGAAAAGGGGTTTAGACCTTAGCTTACCACCTTCCTCCGGTGGTCATATCCAGGCAGTCACAATTCATCGTCTCGCCATTGATGACATGTTGCGAGGGGATTCGAAAAGGCACACACAAAAATAAATAATTTCTCTCCCGAACAAAGAAAACCCAGGGAAAAGTCTTGGGTCTGGAAAAATAAAACCTGTTGCTTGCTGAATGTGAATATACTTTACTATTTATTGATGTAGGGTTTCACAGCTTGATGTGTGAGAATTGCTCTCAAGAGCTGGTCTTTCGGGATAGCCATGTCTATCTTTCCTTTACTACGGTCAGATAGAAGGGTACACCCACTGTGGGTGTTTGGGTGTCCGGACATCACCAACATTTATAGGAATGGGTGAAAGACACGTACACATTTTTTTGAGACCGTGATTGCTTTTATCCATTCAACAAAGTAGTGTACAAGTACACAAATAGTGGAAGCACAGTAGGTTTAGTACTGAGTGAGCAACGCACCGTTGTGTAGCTTTAACACAATTATGGTTCAGTCGGGCGACTCAGTAAAACGTGTCGAATAGGGCTTGCCAGTACTACATATAGCTTAACTGGCCAGGTGGTTCAGCGAAGGAATGAGAAGCTTGCAATTCGGAGGATTGCACGTTCATATCCTGCTTGGGGGTTGACTCAACCCATCATTCCTCTGGAGGTGTTGAAATAAGTATCACTTTTATGCAGAGGTCAACAGTGGTTGTCTTATGGATAGACTTGTCCCTGCTATAGGAATATAGAATTTCCACCACTGGTTCAGGACTGTGAGCAAGGAGATGGAGCACTGCGCCTTTGCAAATTTTCAGCAGGACACTTTGACTTTATATGACAGATGGCATGTCAACGGTAACTAACGATGGCATCGGGAAATAACTGTTGTACATCTGTAATCTAACTGAAAGCAACGAGAAACCATTCGCTAAGAGGGCCCATTTCACTTCCACCATTCGGCTTTGCCCCTGGTCGGATATGCTTCATTTGTCTTGTTCTGTGTGTGGCCTTTGGCACTGCGGGCCAACTTGAGAGACATTTACACAGTGGGCCTGTCTGTCACGCTCCTGTTGTGCATACCAAGAAGGACACTCGAGTGTATTTAATATGTGAACTTTTCTCAAATGGGCATGTGTGGGTACAGGCAAACATGTGCGTGTGCACAGGAATTATCGCAGACTGCCCATGTCGTCCCCAGTGAAAACGGATGATGTTTGTGCAGCCCAAACCCATTGCAGTGCTACAGGGCTGGGGCTGGTAATGGATGCATTTGGCACCGTTAATACACCCCACACCCCCCTCCATCAAATCAATGGCGCATTCCAAAAGTTTTGGGAATGGAAAGTTCTCGAGGTTCTCATAATTAACTGTTGGAAGCAGTATATTGCCAGAACAGTGGCAGCTAGCAGGCGTAATTAGCGCCATTATTAATACGATACCATATCACCTTTGTGGGCGGCACGGTGGCACGGGGAGTAGCGCTATCGCCTAATATCAAGAAAAGCCCGGGTTCGAATCCCGGCTCGGGTGCCTTTCTGTGTGGAGTTTGCAAGTTCGCCCCATGTCCTCGTGGGTTTTCGCCTGATGACTAAATTTCCCTTGGTGCCCTGTGATGGACTGGCGTACCATCCTGGGAAAAGCCCTGCCTTGCGCCCTGTGTCTGCCGGCATAGGCTCCGGCTCACCGCGACCCTGTACACGATTAAACGGTTTCTGACAATGGATGGGCGGAATATGACCTTTGTATTGTCCGCGTGGTATGTGTGTGTGTGTGTGTGTGTTTTTCGCGGTGTGTTGATTCAACGCAAGTCAGACCAGTCACGTGACCACAATGATAAGAATATAGGTCCGAGAAAGTAATTTCTCCGTTTAGTATGCCTTCGTAGGATGTGAGAAGTTGAAAAAAGATATTGAGAGACTACCTCGTTTTATCTGCAGGTACAAAAAAGAGATATGAATTCATTTTTATGACATCCCCTGTAATTGAGACTTAATTAACATTTCTGCATTCACGGTGTTATATGCAGACCTGATATCAGCTGTATAACATGTTTTATCTCTACTCTGCTGGCAATGCATTTATTTATTCTCAATGAATTGAATTAAGGTATTGTGATTAACCAGCTCCGTGAATAAGGGAAAATAATTGTTATTTTAATGACAATGATCAAAAACTGTGCCGTTAATTTAGCTAACATTGTTCAAATTAATCTGCAATCACTCATTATTTTATTTTAAGACTACATTTAATAACGTGAACAAACAGACATGTGCAAAATAAGAATTTTGTTTGTTTCGACGAGTCGTTTTATTGTTGCGTCTCTTCAGTTGGATTCAATCAGCTGTCCCAGTGTCTTTCAGTGTGGCTCTCTGTTATTGTGGACCACACATGTCTGGTCATTGTATAGATTTCAAAAATCTCATCCATGAAGGATTGATGTGGAAAATAAGGTTCAATGGAGTCCAATGCGTGATTGAAGGCAATTGCGTGGAACCACATTGACAGCCAGTGCTTAGTGTCACCTACCTCACCATCTGTAGTTAATTGGGTGCAGGTGAAAACAGTGCTTAACCTCAAGGTGCACCTGGCCTGGCACAGGCGCCGTGGTGACGTGACCGCCACTTAGTGGCGAACGGCGGTTGATGTTGTTTTAGCGTCTACTCTGCAGTTTCCGCAGTTAGCCACAGCTGTCATTGATCATCATCATCACCAGCAATGATCTATCCACTGCTGGATGATGGTCTCCCCATGTCGTTGTCACTCACGGTCTTGCGATGGCACCCATTAGCTGTCATCTCTTTTAGCTGGCATGTCCTGCTCAAGCCCATTTACTTTTGTTCGCGGTTAATATTTGTACTGGGTGGCACGGTGGCGCAATGAGTGGCACTGCCGCCTCGCAGCAAGTAGCCCCCGGGTTTGAATCCCGGCTCGGGTGCTTTTCTGTGTGGAGTTTGCACCCTGTGTCTGCCGGGATAGGCTCCGGCTCACCGCGACCCTGTATTGGATTAAGCGGTTTCTGAAAATGACTGACTGACTGACATTGTTCACGTGTTCCTCTATCCCTCACTAATTCTCAACGTGCATCTCTTCATGGGGATTGTGTGCACCTTTCACATTTATTTTATCTAGTTTCCGATGTCAGTGCCCTTGTTTCTGATGCATATGTCATGGCAGTAATATGGAAAGCTTGTGACTCTAGGCATATTGGTATGTTGCTTTTCTTTATCAAATAAACATTACCTAAAGCATTATTCCTTCTCTGACTTAACTTTTTATGGTCAGCATTTTTATCGGATTCGGTCTTTAGTAATTGCCAAAGATATAAATACTCTTACGGATTCTAGCTCTGTCCTTCCAGCAATTGCTATGTTTTGTTCAGCAAAATTGTTGTACAACTTTAATTTATCTCGATATATTTATTTTCATTTAGCCTCTTTAGTGACCTGTGTCCATATCCTATAGTTAATTTTCATCGTTATAATGACTGTGCGGTCAGCAAATCTTAAACTGATTGAATTATTTCTCCACTTATATTTACAACTTCATTTTCGCAACGCGATTTTCATCATATATCTTTTGAAATTGCTGTGAATAAATAACCTTGGTCAGAGTGTTTCTCTTTGCCTGACTCCTCTTGTGGTTTTCATTTTTAATTACTTTTGCCAATTCGATGTTTGTTGTGTCGCAGGAATACCGTAAATAGTTTGCAAGCTCACTGGGTATTTTTCTGATGTAATAATACATATCTATCTAGCTATTCAAATTTCGGTGGCAGTTTGCTATCCATAAGTGTATTTGCTGATTTCTAAATATATTTAGATTTTTTTTTATAAAGGCTTTGTTTCAGAGAGCTTGGAAGACGAACAGTTTCCACTGAATTAAATGCATTTTTTTTTAAGAATCTCCCAACGGCCGAGCATAATGGAATTGAATATTAATTTTTCTTTTCTATAATATGATTGACAGCATGTGTAGTCTGTGGGTGAAACCCCCCAACATTTTTAGGTAATATTAGCTTCGTCATGGTTGGCTTGATTTTAAGATGTCCATTATTCTGTTTGTCTGTGACCTTTATGAACAATGTCTACACATGTCATGGGAGGCTAATGGGTCTGTAATTCTTCAAATGGGTTTTGTCTCCGTTTTTTGAGTGAAAAAATTATTGTGAGTGGTAAGGCCTTAACTGTTTGTGGCAAGCTCCAGCTTCAGGGACAGAGTCTCAGAGTGATCTGAAATTATCAGATAATCAGCATATGAATGATAGTTAACCAGTAGGCTACAACCTCTTGACCACGCTCGAGCAATTATTGTACCTTGTATCTGTACCAGATAGAAATTCCACTTGCATAGCCATGGAAGACAGTTGGAACTATATGCTAAATAGTGTTTGAGCCAGAGGGCATTACTGACAAAAAATAAAACGACAACGATCCCCCGTATAGCCTTAGCAGACTGTAGGGTCAAGTGCCGTTAGCGAGCACCCATGAAGGACGACACGGCATGATTAAAACATATATACATTCACATACAACAAAATAACAGCCGCCGTTGGGCACTACGTGGCTATGATGTCACTATAGTGCTTTTGCCAGGCTAGGTGCACTTTGAGATCACGTGAAGTGTGGAAGGCTCCCTGACAGACGGTCATGGGACAGATTCAGATGCCATGGGTTGACTGACTGAGATGACTGGTAGACGCAAAACCTGTTCTCCCCATTGTGCCAACTTTTAGTCGCTCGGCGCTCAATCAAATGCAGTCCGATGTTGCATCACAGCCGCTCGGTGCTCCGCTCGTTGTGGTGGGCGGTGCTCCTCTGCCCTCCGTTGTTGTTGGAGAGCGACTGCCGACATTCACATTTGCATAAAGTCAAAGATACCCTGTATAGACTTAACAGACTGTAGGGGCAAGTGTTGTTTGCGGGTGCCTATGAAGGCTGAAACGGCACACGAGGGGGTGAGTGGCCAGCACCACGCCCGGCCACCTTTGTCCCCCGAGTGGCGATGTTTACACACCGTACTAGGTACTCATTTGAGGCTGAGTCGACCTAGAGGAGGCCCAGGACCGGTTCAGAAAATCGTCACTGGTGTTGGCCTTGAGCGGGAATCGAGCTCAGGTTGGTAGCCCAGCGCGCTAACCACTGAGCTACCGCTCCCCCCTGGTCAGATATCACACATACCACCCATGTACACTATATAGAATGGTGCTGAACCACCCAATGACTTGCCAAGGTTATGGTCTTACTTGGCTTTGGTATTGTGCACAAATTATTATCCCTCTACCACTTTAGATGATGGATCCTAATGCATTTCTTGGACGTGCCGCTGGATGTAGTAAATGTAAATCCAAGAAAGTGATTATGCCACTTTACAGTTCAGGCTTTTAGATGCAGACAGCACCCGTAGCAATAACTACGGCTATATAAAAATAGGTAATAATCATTGGAGGCGGTACAGTGGCGCAGTGAGTAGCGCTGCCACCTCACAGCAAGAAGCACATCGGTTAGGTTCCCGGCTCGGGTGCCTGTCTGCGTGGGTTTATGCCGTAGATACTGTGAACCTCAAGACGTCTTACCAGCATGGAGGTGTAGGCCAAATACACTCTAAATTAGCTTTCTAGAACTCATTCTAGTGGAGGGCCTTTCACCAGCAGTGGAGTAAGCAAGACATTTGAGGGCCGCACCTTTGTCTTTTCATACGCCCGCTATAAAACACGTGTCGGAAGCAGTCATTGACGAAAGCGCTGGCCACTTGAGGCGAGATGCCAAGTAGATGTTCTCTATGCCTTCGAAGCAGAGCTGTATGCACGCACGGCAAGTTTTCACATCTGTCGGACAAAGCGGGAGGAAAAAAAAACCATCCCACTCAAGATGCATTTTGATGAGGATCTGCAGAGTAAATGTAATTTACGGTTAATGGGTGTGCAGCCTATTTGGATGTTAATTTAACTTGAGTGCTGTGCCAGTGGAAGAGGTGTGCGCCTTGTGGATAGTGATTGTAACCCGCGGTGACTTGTGTTGGATGGGGTTGATCCTTTCTGCTCGTTTGGCAATTTTACCTGTCTACGTTTCTGTGTTTGCGACCGCAAAGTGAATGGCGTGGTGTGTAATACAACGCTGTGTATATCCACCCTGACCGGTTAACGACCCGGTCACGTGCAGCAATTGTGCCGGATGGCATAACTATAATTTGCTACAGATGTTCACAAATCCAGCTCTTTTCCCATATCCGCCTATACAGTCTCTCCTCGACTTACGACATATGCGACTTACAACCACCCAGACTTACGACGGCCGTCCCAGTAACCCTATCGTATTATTTTCGAGTCTCGACAGTTGGTCGTAAAGTCTTAGGACAACCGCTCCAAATGCGGCACAATAACATTGGCTTGCCGCGTTGCCGCAAGGCAGCATATTGGTTATTGTCTGGGTCTCAGTCTGTGTTTGAGTGTCTAGCAGCTGGTTGTGTTTTGTTTACGAACTGTTCTAAAGGTATTTTCGACTTACGACAAATTTGGCTTACGACGGGGACATCAGAACGTAACCCCGTGTCAAATCGAGGAGAGACTGTACCTTGATCTTCGGCAAGAGGGAAATGCCACGTTGTTCCCATACTTTGTACCCGCTTTTCTGCACATTTCTCTATAATTTTATTTCATTTTGGACGATGACATTCATTGGTAGATGAATGTCATCACAAAAGTCGTTTGATTAAAAGGGTCATAAATACCGTATAATCCATCCATCCATTTCCAGAAACCGCTTAATCCTATACAGGGTCGCGGTGAGCCAGAGCCTATCCCGGCAGACACAGGGCGCAAGGCAGGGGAACACCAAGGATGGGACGCCAGTCCATCGCAGGGCGCCTGGGGAAATTTTGTCAGTACGCCAATTAACCTGGCAGCATGTCTTTGGACGGTGGGAGGAAACCGGAGTGCCCGGCGAAAACCCACGCGGACACGGGGAGAACATGCAAACTCCACACAGAAAGGCACCCCGAGCCGAGATTCGAACCCGGGACCTTCTTGCTGTGAGGCGGAAGCGCTACCCACTACGCCACCGTGCCGCCCCACCGTATAATCCCGATTACCAAATCATCCAGAATGCATCTTATGTCCTGAGGTCTCAAAAGTGAAGCAGGCTGAACCTGGATATTGCTTGGAAGTGTGACCACTGTGGATTTAATAGGTGGTATAGGCTGTGTGCAGTTATATCCTGCTGATGGAGGCACCCCCGACGCTTTGTCGGCCATAGGGATTGTTTGGCCATACTTGACCACACTGGTCATTGTGGGTTGGTGAAGTGGGGTTCCCGGGATTGTTTCAAAAATCAGCCACGACCTTGAACTCAAGTTTTTGCGTTGGATTGCAAACCACTGCAACACTGTTCCCGTTCCAAGATAGCATCATACATTCATCCATCCATTGTCAGAAACCTCTTAATCCTGTACAGGGTCGCAGTGAGCCAGAGCCTATCCTGGCAGACACAGGACGCAAGGTGGGTCTATACCCATGATGGGACGCCAGTCCATCACAGAGCACCGGGGACAATTTAGTCCGCAGGTCAATTAACGTGTGCAGCAGCATCCCATTGGACTGTGGTAGGAAACTGAAATCATACATACAGCGTGTAAGAATAAACCAACTTGCCACTTCATTGAAACTTTAGTATGTTAAAATCACAACTACTAACACTGATCAGACACATGAGACCGTGAGCTGTGTCATGACAATATTTGTTTTTTGATTAGCGTTAATTAGAAAAATGGAACTTAATATTCTGAATAATCATCTGCAGAAACAAGCCACGTTCTCTGCAGCGATTGTGTTTATTCATCTTTTCTGCAAACACCGCGTTTGCACAATAGATTTACTTGTGCCTGATTTGCAGTCACCCGAGATTGCTACATATCTTATTTGCTCTTGCGCTCCTTTACAATTAACTGCTGTTAATTATGGATAAGACAACAAGCACGGGGGGGAACAACTAAAAGTAGCGTTTGCACGCTCAATAAAGTTAAACGCCAGCGTCGCACGCTCGTAAACAAAGATTGAACAATATGGAGCAAGGATAATGAGAAGGCGTGACACGTGGAAGCCTTAGCATAGGAGAGAAAACTCGTGGCCAGCCATCAATGTGAACATACCTTGTGTAACAAGTTAAGAGAACGGGATTACACTCGTTCAACAAACTTAGGGCAAAAAATTGGCTTAGGAGACAGGTGAGAAAACAGCTCACGGCTTAATATCTTTGCTGTCCCATTGAGTGAGTGATTTAAAAGGGTCTGGGAGAAGTTACGTTTCAACCGGAGCGGTAGATTCGTTGACGGCTGCGGTATTTAAACGGTTGCGTTCGCCGAGAGCGGCCATTAGGCCCGTGCTATAGATTTGAAATGAAAATTATTCTTACGTACACTGTAATAAGCTGTAAAAATTGTGATGTTTTAACCTGTCATGTTCAAAGATTTGTAAAAAAAAAAGTAGAAAGATATAGTTTGGCTAACGAATACATGAACGCACATCTTCTCAAATTTCACATTTGATTTTGGTCGCGTTTGGCATTAAATTATGCCGGCCTAGGTTTTACGAGCACTTGCATGTTTTTCTATTTAAATTATTTATCTGACTTGTAAATATTCGCTCGAGCCGCAGATTAAATTTTGTGTGATATGTATAATTACGTATGTCAAATGCCTTCATCTCTGTCCATACTTAAATGTTTAATTTTCCTTAAACTTAACATGTCTATACAAGCCCTTGTATTATTTACTACATTTTAATTGCTGATGGTGTGAATTAGTAATTAAAGTGTTATAAATATTCTACTGGCTTGTATGGACGTGCTCATGTTAAGAAATATGTACCGATGTTGAGCTACGGCTAGTGCACCTCAGCCATGAATCTGGTAACCTGAGTTCGAATCCTGGTCACGGCTAACGTCATCATGAACTGGTCCTGCGTCACTTCCACCCTTCACCAACATGCACTGACTCGCGCGTTTGAAGTATGGCTTAACAACCCCCATGACTGACATTGTGTGAAAAGGCCTTCATCAAAGCAGTGCAGTGACAGAGGGCTGCACATCACAATTACATTGCCGTTACTAATAGCAGCACTATTTTGTTTTGGATGAAACCATTTTCTAACACGTGCCCAACACAAAGCAAACTGTGCAGTCCTGAAATTTCTTTCTCACGCCACTATTAGCAGAAGGGCTTCGAATAGGGGTCAGTTTTATACAGATTACCTAAACGTTAATTTGTCCCACTGTTCCATGTTGCCCAGTTGTCTTGGAATACAAGGCTTGTACCCACACTTTGCCCCACCACCTACGACCCGCCAATCCAATTTATACTGCCGGTTGGATAGAGGCAATGGGTTTGGAGGGATTTAACTGCTGATTTAACAACTGCACCAGGGAGATCGAATCGAACCGGTGACCTCTGGATTGCAAGTCCAGTGTGCTAACCATTACCCCGTGGCTAGACACGCTTACGATTTCCAATTCTTACCCATTGCCACTCTCCTCCATGAGCCCCCCACTGCCCCAGTCATTCCTCCCATCTCTGAGAGCAGCTATTACTAAAAGTATTTGAGGCAAAGTGTGCCGTAAAGACAGAACGATGATCTCTAAGCTCTCCTCAAGGTCTGCCACTGATGATTGCCAATGCGATTAACCTGGGAGCTGGTGAAAATTCCGCCAATAAACGGAGACACTAAAGAGACTGTCACTTCAGGTCTAACAGCAACTGTACAAAACGCGTACAACCCGCATGCAAGCATACGGGAGAGAGGACTGCGTAATGCAAATAGACGGGACCGTGGCTAAATCACTCAGCTTTACCCACACCTGCTTTGCTGTTATAAAGATCGACGACGTTTTGTCACACAAGCACATTGGCTCGTATAAGCTCATGTCATTTCTAAGTATTGTCAAATATTTCAGAGACCTGGGGCGGCACTGTGGCGCGGTGAGTAGCGCTGCCGCCTCACAGCAAGAAGGTCTCCTGTTTGAATCCCGGCTTGGGTGCCCTTCTGTGTGGAGTTTACATGTTCTGCCCGTGCTCGCGTGGGTTTTTGCCGGGCACTCCGGTTTCCTCTCACAGTCCAAAGACATGCTGCTGTTTAGGTTAATTGGCCTACGGACTAAATTGCCCCCGGTGCCCTGTGTTGGACTGGCGTCCTATCATGGGTATAGCCCTGCCTTGCGCCCTGTGTCTGCCCGGATAGGCTCCGGCTTACCGTGAACCAGTACAGGATTAAACAGTTCTCACAACGGATGGATGAATGGAAGAAAGTTTATACATCTGAGGGGTACCATTCGGTCCACCCAGTTTTGAGTTGCAAAATATCACTTCTCGAATTTAATCGAGACATTTCTCAAAGCATCTCGGTGTAACCCTGCACGTGTTATGGGTCCCGTATACGTTCGACGGCGTGTGCCTTCCACATTTTTTTAGGAACACGTCTCTCCTGCTGAGGCAGTGGGCAGGATCTGATTATAAAGCAGAGGAGGGCCTCAAAGATATGTAGTCTGATTCTAGACTTCTCCTTAGGTTAGGGTTCGCTTCATGCGTAAAGCCCCCCTCTACATGTATTCACCCCCAAAGAGAAAATTGGAATAAAAGTAAAGAGAGACAAAAAAAAAAGGAAATGAATAATAAGAAGAAGAATAATCCGATGTGCTGACTGCTTTGAGGTTTTCCATCTTTGACTACGCGCAATGCATCAGACCAATGGGCTTTAAGGCAAGCTTAGCCATTTGCTCCAGGCACTGAAATTCATTATATTTATTCCGCGTGTCGCCTCCCGACAGTGTCGCAGCCTATTTTGTGTTCCCATTGAGGTAGCATTTTTTAATTGGAGCCGTGGTAACAATGATGAGAATATATTTACAGGGCCAGTCTTGCATAGATGAGGTTTCCTATTGTGCGAAAGATGCAACGTGGCTTTGAATACAATGAGTTTTATTTAATGAATTTCAAATATCACTGGTTTTTTGTTTATATATTTCATTACAAGGAGCCCACTGTTTCCGTACTCGTGCAAAGTACAATAATAATTAAAAAATCCCTCCCTTCTCCTTAAGGTGGTAAATCTTAGTAAGGACACATTGGCACGGTGCTACGATTGCAAAGCTTCTGGATTTTTATGATTTGGTTACGTTATGGCTTGCGGCAACCTTCCTTTGCATCTTTTAAATATATTTATAATATATTGTGTGGCCTGTTTAAAGCTCATCTGATATTTTGTAAAATGCCCCTGGGTACAAATTCATGGCGGATTCACTTGCTTTGTACATTTTCAAGAGGTCAACCGAAATCTGTAAAGACTCTTTTATATAAAAAATATATATATGTTCCAAAGGATTTTTTTTTCACTAGTAGCAATGTGCCACGGTTGGCAGTTTAAATGGCAGTTGAAATGCAGCGCAACCTCTATACACTTGCAATTCTGAATATCAGGTCCTCTTAGAAAAAGGAATCTTTCATGATTTAACAAGTGTCCTTTAGAATTATATATGAATTATAAATTTCAGATGGCTTCAGAAGGAATGTGATCACCATATACGAACAGTACATTTTCTTCAGAAATCCTTTTCCACTGAATTAGTTTGAAATTCTTATTTTACCCAATGCGCCGATCTGAGTCTGGCGACCGTAGTGCAATTATAGGATAGAATTTATTAAAACAGCATTTCTCTGAAGGAAGGACACACACGCATATAAGGTCACAGTGAAGTCCTGCCAACCAGATATGGTATGGATGTCATTTACAGTTCTGAAAGAGTAAAATAAAAGTTGATGGATTAGAATTGAAAAATGTCTTTTTCCAAGCAGTCTCTCATTTTCTACTTCTGTAGATGGATACAATAAATCACATTAAGTGCAACCTCAAAGCTTTAGAGGGCACGTTAAGTATATGTGTGAGGACAACATTGTCAAATTCGCTCCATATGGTAATCCTTTCAAACCAAGCAGACAAACATAATGTTTCATGCCTTTCCTAGATATAACTTTAGAGCGTTTGCTGGCTAGTTACTTGATCTTTATAATTAGACTCGATGCCACGCATCTGCCCTACGCTTATTATTCTTTTTACAGCACATTAAATACAAACAAACTTGCTTGGAAATAGTTTATTTATTCAAAAAGATGATGCTTTCAAAAGTTTCATCTAATTGAAACTAGTTTTGAATGTTCAATGGTGGCCTAAGTGAGAGCAAACGTTGTATTGTACATGTGATTTCCTTTCTTATTTTTGCAGTGATTACTCTTTTGTGGAGTCAAGTAAACCCTCGTGACCAACACGGTGTGAGAGGGCCCTCATCAGCTTGTGGATTGACATGAGGGCTGTAACATGGACATGTGGCAATTGTCATGGGTTAAAATGAGCAATTTCATTTCTTCACATTTGTCAGATTGAAAAGGCTATAATTTTATATTTTGGAAAGGAAAAACATCACGAGTCAAACTATAATATCTTTTCTGGCCCCACAACGGCAGGTCAATTTGCACATTGTCATTTTGCTGCTGGACTTGTATGTTTTATTCGATTTACGTGCTACACTCCACACAGACACGATTTGGCGAAAATATGAATGTATTCAAATTGAAAACGAACAATTGGTTTGCTTATCATCACGTCGTGATTTATTCAGCCTTCCTTTTAGTTCAGCGGGTCTCGCTTATTTTCACGAAAACATCCGGAAACCATTATCAGATCGCTGTTTATTTACTGTGTTGTAAAAACGAATTTAATTTCTAATGCGGATGTGTTACCGTCAGTAAAGACACCTTCTGCTGATTACGTAAGCATTTTTTGGGCAAGCGGGTTTTGAAAATTGTAAGTGCTTGCAACTGAAGGGAATTTCATTCAACATTAAAATAAAACGGGCTTAATGTAAACAAAGCATAGACCATCTGTTCATAAATGCTGTTGGGTATTGTATTTCGCGGGCGGTGAGATTTAAGGTTAAATCTTGGTAGCGCTCGTGCAAAGCGAGGCGTCAGATTATTCTGACTTCACGGCACTGCGATAGATTAATGGTTATCCTTCCATTGTCGGCAAAGGCACATCCATGCACAGCAGGCGTGCTTTGTCGCTTATAAAAATGTATTTGTTGATTTTATAAACCGATGTTACTTTTGCCCGTGGCCATCCATTCCTCCAGCCCATTACGTGCATTCTTTGTCACGATAACTAGTTGTCAGGGAGAAACAAAAAGTTGTTTGTTCCCGCAGCGTGCATTTTCCCCTAATGCTGCCATAACTAGGCTGTATCAATCTCACTAATGTTGTTGGCACACACCGACGAGGTTATGCGGTGCGTGCAGGACATGTGTTTATATGCAAAACTTTTGGCAGTTCCAATCATAATCTAATCATGGTACGTTGTGGCTTGTCACCTTTCTCTCCATACTGGAATCTTAAAAACAAACAATTGGCGTTCTGTGTGGAAATACAAGAAATCACAGAAGAGCTCCACTGTGCTCATGCAGACCCCTTGGTGCACAAGCTGTTAGCAAGCGCCTATTAAAATCATACGTGGCACATGAGTGTGCGGTGTGGTCAGCCCCATGTGCGTACCTTCATCGCCTCGGTGCGGATGTTGTACACACCACACCAGGTATTAGTTTAAGGCTGCATCAACCTAAGGGCTGCTGAGGTAGAGGTTCAGACAGCATTGATACTAATATTGATTGTGGCAGGGATCGAACTCAGGTCACCAGATGCATAGGACAGCGTGTGAATGCAATACAAAATGCAAGCACACATACACGAATTATGCATGAACGTCTTACATTTATAATGTGTAACAAAATTAAAATGCTCTTTATTTATCCATGAAAGCATGACTCCTAAGACCCTTGTCTCAGGAGGGTCCTGCATTATAATGTTTTGACAGGAACGTTAACAAGCGTTAAACATGTAGGAGATAACCGGCATATCCCGAGAAATGTGAGGCGTACGAGAGGGTAACGCACAGAGAGCTCCGCTGAGATGGGTTCACAACCAATTTGCTATACTGCCATATTCTGGCTATCTCAGAGCTCACCAACCCCATCCTCCAAAGCTCTGTATTGCAGGCTTCCGCCACTATCAAAGGCAAAGATCCTCCATATAGCCTTAACAGACTGTTGGGTCAAGGGCTGTTAACGAGCAATGCCAGCACGGGACACGAAAGGGGTGGGTGGCCAGCACCACGTTTAACCGCCCTTGTATCCAAAGTGGTACTAGATAGATAGCTAGATATATATTATTACACACTACACCAGGTACTCATTTGAGGCTGCTTCAATCTCGGCCGGGCTTCAGGGCTGGTTGAAATAATCACCACCGGTGTTGGTCGTGAGCGGAAATCGAACTCGAGCGGCCGGGTTCTTAACGCGGCGTGTTAACCACGACACCGCCACAGCCACCATCACACCCAGCTCGCTATGCTACCAAACAATTCGCTTTAATGTGCCGAATGGACAACTTTTCCGCTCCGTTTCATCGAGGGATCTCAGTGAGCTTGACGCGCCCCTGTCGCACACACGGGTGGAGAGTGACACAAGATCGCTGCCGTATTGGCACACGGCTTTGCGCTTGAATTGGAGCCTCAGACACCCCGTTTGCAGGTTGGCTACAGGTGAACCCCACCCGGGTAGAACGCGCGTTTCCCATCCGTAAGTGTTCTTCCCGTTGATGTATTGGCGAAGGAAGCGCTGCGACGCGTTGTTTACCAATATGTAAATGTTGGCTGCAATACAAGGGATGCATTTAGTTTATGGGCCACTTAATGCCTCTTCATGAATACCGAGTGATTTATAGCGTGCCGTTTGAAGCCTATATTTTATATTGAGCGGTCATGCATCCATTCAAGACAGCCGGGTATAGATATTGATCAGGACATGATGCACATGACCCAAGGCCTGTTGTACAATGAATATCGTCAAACTGCTTAAGATGTTCAAAATTGTACGAATGCCATGCTTAAAGTGGGACTTCAAGGTACACTTTCAGCGGTGGAAACGAAAGTACGAATCTGTGTTTGGAGGCAGGGTGTCGCCTTCGTTTCATTGTCGAACGAACACAAAGCCAGAAAAATGCGTTTGGGATTTTAACATTCAGCTATTGATTTCAGAAGCTCGACTGGCAATTACATTCACGTGAAAATGGAATGGGAAACCTGAAAAATGTTTATGAGAATCTATATGAGATTTTGTGTGCACCTTACTTCGTGGAGGGGTGGCACAGTTTTTAGTGCGCTGTGACCTCAATACAGCAACATGAGATCGATTCCATCCTGGGTATGACCCTGCCTTACGCCCTGTGTCTGCCGGGATAGGCTCCGGCTCACCCTGTACAGGATTAAGCGGTTTCTGACAATGGATGGATAGAGATTGATTCCTGGTCACGACTAAACATCAGTGGTGAGATACACATGAATTTCTACTACCGCGTCCCATACACCACCAACATGCACTACCCAGGTTGGTGAAGTATGGTGTAAAACATCCTTATGACCAACCACGGTATTGGAAGCTCTTTCGTCATCAGAAGGTTGACTCGGGGCTGCATATCATGAATAGTGTATTACATCATCCAAAGATCTCGTAGTAGTGAACATTCTAGTATAATCGGCATTAATTCTCCGATAATTACGTTCCAAGTAAATAGTTTCCTCTGTATGGAAGAGTATACATTAAAAATGAATTGAAGGTGGAAAGGATGCAGTTTTTTTTTACTCCCGTGCCCTCCATACTTAGATAACCCTTCAAACCGTAGCTAAATCCTGCATGTAGCTAGTAAGCAGCAATGGGGGGTGCAGCTTGTGAGATTGTTGCAGCTTAATGGTATAGATGTCACGCGACTGCACAAGGGTTTACTTTGGGGATGTCAAGTCAACACGGCAAAGCAGCTAGGGTGCAGCCAGGTGTAGAGACGTCCTTTTTGCAGTGTGGAGAAACGATTGCCGCTGGGACACGGTAGCCTGTTTGTCCTGGAAGCCCCGTTGCCGCCTCAAGATTTATACAACGTTAATCACGCAGTGCCACTGCAAATGAGCCAAGCAATCTGCACAATGCATACCCGGGCACCTCCCTGTGCACGCTTTATCCGAAAATTTATATCTTGTAAATGAGCGTTTTATTTTTCTCTCCGCCCTGACGGCGTCCACCCACTGGCAGATTAGTCGTGGCAATCGCCGATATGTGTTCACCGGCATTTCACCCATTAAATTTATCCCTTTGCCCCGCTAGGAGCAGTGCTCAGTCCATTGTCACGCAATGAAACCGTGACAACACCGAAATGTATGGGGCAGCCGGAAAAAAAAAAAACCCAAACTGTTTGGTGCTCTATGCGGCTTTTTCGCTCGGGATGAATTATCCTGCGATTGTGCTGCGCGTCGTGTTTTTACATTTAACCAGCGTGGAATTAAAGAAATAACTATTGATGGTTATCCGCATTTTTTTTTCTTTTCTTTTAGACGGGGGTGTTCAAAACCACGGCTTTAAAGTCGACGTGCCAGTTTTCCAGCGCTCTTTTTTATCATCCGTCCACTTTACTTTTTCCCTTGCCCTTTCATATGCCGTGCAAAAAACAGCAGCGCAAGGCCCATAATGATGTGGAAAATCAGTTGATGAAAAGCAGCATTGAGATGCGTGTAAAGATGCGTTCCGTCGGGCATAATGGCCCCGCGGACAAGCAATGGATCGCCTCTTTGTCCCCCGAAGCTTGGCAGCCGGCTCGTTGTGCCGACAGGAGTGCGAGGAGTGGCCAGGAACAGGCGCCGCGGCCGCGATAGTGTGTCTCTGTGTGTGGTTGTGTCCAATTAGCCGGTCAGCGGTGCATTTTTCCTGGAATTATTACAATGCGTTTGCAACGGAGGGACCCCGACAACGATTGCTACTTGTCAACAAACTGCAATCGGCCGCATTGTGCTTCATTGGTTTAATAAGGAACCAAAGCAAATCCATAACTTTGATGACACGCTCGTGATTTTTTTTTCTCTGCTATAGAAACTGGGCATGCGTGCAGAACATTAAGTCTTAATGTTGACTTTGGGAGCGAGGTTTAGCAAGCGCTGAGCTCCCTGCGTGGAGATTAGATGTAGATTGAGCAGGGAAAACTCCGCTGTCAATTCCTTTTCTTAATCAGGAAAATGTCAATAATGCTGTTGTTGAACAATTAATGGGCACATTTACGCTTAAGCATGTGACTAAATTATATCAATATGCTAATGTGAAATACAAATACATTGGTTAATTGTAACAAGAATTTTATATATATTTGTTTACCCACTCAACTATGACTGATTCTCAGATACATAACAGTAATAATAAATATGATTTATAACGCACGGATATTCATTTAATTTCGAAGGTATTCACTAGAAGAGAGACTGACTCAGAGGCGCGAGATGACCTGCAGATGGGGGGAGTCAAGCCACGCTGTTAGCCGGTGCCAACCCGACTGATACTGGGTCGTATATATTATGTTATCGGCTAATTCATTGACGAGTGTTTTTTCGTTGTGGGAGGCAACCGGAGAACCCGGAGACACCATGCGGAAGAAGGGAGGAACACACAACTCCACACAGAAAGGCGCCCAAAGCGGAAATCGGACCGCCTCGGGCAGCACTTTCTTTCTGTGAAGCACAGATGTTATCCCTGCGCCACCCTGCTGCCCAATGCCTCTTTTTATTAAGAGACTAAGACATATTTAGTCTTTTAGCGTGCTTATCTACATTTCATCTACATTTTTACTGACTCTAAGATTATTATTTATAAGCTGTTCATCACATTATTCATTGATCGTAAAACAGTTAATATTTTATTAATAATGCTATTTACTCCATGAAAGCCTCATCGGGTTTCAAGATGCTTTTTCAGGAGGGTCCTGCATTGGGATAAATGTCTCTCCATGAATCTGTGTTTGGGATGTGGGAGGAAACTGGAGCACCAGAGACAACCCACACGTGGTGGAGGGGAGGGGTTAATGCTTAAAACGCCACTCGGATAGCTTTCAGAATCTATTGCAGTACTTCGATCTTACATCCATCGCACATCCAAAGCCTGCGATGTCTGGAATTCCCCGTTGGTCTCCAAAACATGCACTTGACTGTCTCAGCCCTGCTTAGCTTTCAAGATCTGATAGGTACATTGTATGATTTGGTTTCAGCTCTGGTATTGAAGTTGTTAACACCAAGCAACTCGTAAGGAAAGCACTGCTGAATAGGATAATAGTGCCGTATATAAAATGACCTAATTTTAGCATCATTAGGTTTAATATAAAATTATCAAAGTTGATTTTTTTAAAATTGACATCCCTTGAGCACGGAAGTGACAAATTATCCTTTATTCGTAGAATTACAAGTGAGGGGTATTTAGTGGCCAGTTTAAATTACATCTTTTCACAGCAAAATTGCTCGAAATATCAATTAGCTTAGCATGTATTTTTCTGTATTATTATTTAAGATATCTTGCCATAATAATTGGTCTTTCAATGAAAGCAATCAAACTGACTATTTCCCCCGTCAGTGAATTTGAATGGTTTTTAGGCTAATTTATTGTAATACTTCAAAACTATGTTTTGAGTCCGAAACAGGATGAGTTGCTGATTATTGATTTAAAAATTGAAATTCTTTTATAAATATAAACTCCAGCAAGGCCATATTGATTTGAAATTTTGGAAAAGGTTTTGCCGTTTTACAGTTTTTTTGAACAGTTTCAGGGCTGTTTTCCTCTTTTATAACTTGTTATTTTTTGGGAGTATGTGTTGACTTCGAGGCCGCAAGACACGTTGTTGTGATTTACTTTTTGCCAAATTCTAAATGTTATTGTTGTTACAATTTATAACACGTATAGTATTCGTTCAATGTCGAAGGTATTTGACCGAAGATAAAATAACTCGGAAGCGCGAGGAAACCAGAGAGGCGGGACGAAGGCAGCCACGTGGATGCTACCACTGCACCGTGCTGCCGCCCGAATTAAAAATGTCATTAGAAACAATTTGAATGCTGACTTCATCAACGCTAAAGTGGGGATCAAGGTAGAAGCGTTCACGTCGCGATCCCTGTCAAGTATTACTTGGTATTACCTGCAAATTCTACCAAACACTTCGAAGCCGAGCTGAAAGACAACGATGTCCAGAAGCTCAACAGATGCCAGAAACCCCTCAGTCTGGAGTAAGAAGAGAGGCCAATGCCCGCCGCCTTTAAGGCCAGCACTGACTATTATATCTCTAAATGTTGAAGGGCTGTCTGTAACTAGAGAAGAACTTGTTGCAATGGGAGACTGTCGTGTCGCCATCACGCTTCGAAGAACCGAATCGAATTCGAACGCTAAAGTTTGCAGTGTGCAGTCAGAATGTCACCTTAGATATTGTGTGCAATGGGGAAATAAATATATATCCAATTGTATATCATTCCTGTTGTTTCATGTCTAGGTAATAATGGGTTTGGTCTTAAAGTATGTGTGTGTTCAAAGCGATATGCCCTCTGCTCTTAAATGTATTGTACTGCTCAGTGAAAATGACAAGGTCACCCGAGCATCTTTACAGTTATTTTGCTATTAAAGAAAGAACCCACAGTGCGTTCAGTATATTCATGCGTTGTTGGCTGAGAATTTTGAACAGACAAAATTATTTACGAGCCACTCTCAGGTACGGCATAGATCGAACCATCGCGCAAAACGAAATCTTAAAACATTGGTGCTAACACCTTACCAGCTCCTCCTGGGACTGCTGAAAACACTGAATGCATAATTTTATATATTTATCTCTCTCTCAATGCTTGAAGTACTCTAGTATTTGAACACTACTTTTTATGAAGAGAACGTGGCTTCAACCAGCATATCCTCGTGTAAGGACGCGTGATGGCGGGATTACGTAAGTCCTGCTATCGTGACTTCTGCCCGTTTTCAGCGAAAGTCCACCTGAGCTCGTAAATCCCAGCAGGGCCCCGAAAAAGTCATTTCCGACTTTGACCTGATGTCCTCTTTTCACTGATCAAGATAAATGATGAGCCGTAGCTGCAGCCTGCAACACCACTATTTGAAATCACAACATCAGCCGCTGCTGCTGGTTGATGGTGTTGTCTGCTGGACAGGGTGTGTTTTCATGCGGTTTCATGATGGGTAAATATTTGCGCCCAGACGCCAATTTATAACGTTCTTTCACTGCATTGCCGGTCGTGTAACTCCGTGCGACCGTATACCTGTCAGAATTAATACTGGCCGTGCATGTATTTGTGTTCCCTTGTCAATGTAATGACGTTTTGCGTTGGCCAATTAAGGTTTGACCTCGCATTGTGAAAACGACGCACACTGTGTTTTTATGTTCATTCGAAGCAATTTAACGGTGTTTTTATGTCCGACTCGTGTCACTTAGCGAAATTGTTCGCCGCGAATGGTTTAATTGAAATTGGACTTAATTGATTTAAAAATTATCTTAATGCGAGCGCTATGGAAAGCTTTTAGGTAGACGTGTATGCTCGTGTGTCACCGTCACCTCGTAACCTTGGACGTTTGTATCGCTTCGTTATTTCAAGATCTCCAGTGCACACGAGGTGGTTTCTGCAGCCACTGGCCATCCCAGTCGTGGTGCATCTTAGGTCACATTTCTTAGAAATGTACGCCTGTAATTTGTTATTTGTAAAATGTGCAGTGCATTTTCGTTAAAGGCTGCCCCACTATATATTTTAACCGTAAGACTTGCTTGTCGATGCTGTTTTTTTCAAGATAGCCGTGTTAAGCTCTTCCCCTCTCTCCTTCGCGACGTTTCGCCTCCCACGTTGGAGGCATTCTCAGGCATTTTGAGACTGGGTGAAGATAAGGCTGGATGTTTTGGTTGAATTAAAAGGCCTATTTCTACAGTTACTTCTATTTATTTTTTTATAGCTGTAGATACTTATATAGGAGACTTCTCATATGCGTGTTGTAGGCTTTGGCGACAGGGTAACCAGGAGGCAGCAGTAAAGAAGTGGATTCATGAATCTACCTCTGTAGATCTTTGTGCAGTGCCACCTCATACATGTGGGTTTTCTCCAGGTACTCTGACTTTCTCCCACATGCCATGGACGTATGAAGAAATTTAACTAAGCATTGAACGTCTGCGCCTCACAGAAATAATGGTCTTGCCCGAGGCGGTTTGATTCCAGCCTTGAGCGCCTTTCTCTGTGGAGTTTGTGTGTTCTCCCCCTGTTCTACGTGGGTTTCCTACGGGTTCTCCGGTATCCTCCCACAACTTAAAAAAAATAAATACTCATTAATTGATTGGCCGATAACATCATAATATATAGGAAGCAGTGTGTGGCAAAATGTTGGCGCTGGCAAACCGCGCGGCTGCCTCCTCCGCCTCTCTGTGCTTTCCTCGCGCCTCCGAGTCGTTCTCTCGTCGAATGAGTACCTTCGACATTGAATGAACATGTGCTCGTTATACACTTACATTTTTCACGATTATTATTATTTAAAAGCTTCTAGGTTCTCAGTGAGGCATTCCATATAAATACAGGTCATTGTCATTATTATGATTAACTGTCCTGACTAAATTGCCCCCCGTGCCACGAGATGTTGTAACCTGCTTACCCCTTCCCGCTGGACAACTGTTAAAAACAGCCACATAGCTCAACGGTTCCTTGCAGCTTAACAACAACAAAAAAACTGACGGACCGACCGATATCAGTCCTGGAAATAATAACACAATTCTGGACCCTGCCTGTTTGTTCATCCGCGTAAAGACCGCATTAAACATTTATACACGGGCGCCCGACACTTGTACGTTACGTTGGGTGGGCTACGGTTGACCCCCGTACTCAGCCCGCACTCGGGAGAGGCCAGAGCAGAGCAGCCATCTGGCACGATCACACGCCTGCTCGTTATTGACATCGTGGCGGCGTGTTTACGCCGAGCAAAGTGAACGGGAGTGGGTGGGTGGGTAGGTAGGTAGGTAGGCCGGCGCGCGTACCTGCTGCTATTGCCGCGGGAGCTCGGTTCTCTCCGCACGTCTTCGTTCCCTGCGGCCGACTGCTTTGACGCGCGCCCAGAGGAAAGCAGCATCGTTTTAAAACGGCAGCGAAGGGGTGCAGGCGAGACGGCCGCCCTCTTGGGAATACCTGACCCCGATGACACGCGTCCGCGCAGATAAAGGTGCAGCCCTGAAATACACCCGCTCGCGTGGGCCACCCCGCCGCAGGAAACCACCTGTCTTGTTTCATTCGTTCAGTCATTGTGAGAAAGCGCTTAAATCCTGTACAGGGTCACGGTGAGCCGGAGCCTATCCCGCCAGACACAGGGCGCAAGGCAGGGTTGTACCCAGGATGGGACGCCAGTTCATCACAGGGCACCGGGGGCAAATAACCCAGGGCGACTCACAAAATCGCTGCCGCGCACCATTCTAACGGCAGTTATTACGCGTTAACGGTAGTTGCGAATTACAGCAAAGGGAAGAACTCACGAGTACCGATTAAATATGTGTGCCTTGAGAATGGATGTTGCGTAAATTGAAGAGCCGCCACCAACACCCACCTTATTGGCCGCTTGCGCCAAATAAAGGTAATTTACGTGGAAATATTCCCGTTAGCATGGTTTAAAGCGTGCATTTGTAACGCGCGGCAAACGAAGTGCGTCAGTGCTGTACGCGTTGCGCCGTAATTAATTATTTTGGTACGATTTCAAAGTTCAAGGAAATGTCTGCAGGCTTGGTAATTGCTGTAATAATTACCGCCCTAATGGGCGATAGTAAGTTATTCGGATTTATCCAAAGAGGGTGGTATGCTCTTTATTTCCTAAGCAAGAATTGTCCTGATACATTGGTGGTCGCTACACCGTGTAATTTCTATTTACCATAAAAAAAACAACAACTATCCAAGTAAGAGAAGGGTTTCATCAATTAAATCAACTGTGGGCGTATATATATTTTTCTGCTGGAGCTGTGCAAGGCACCACATTCCTTGCCAGATTTCGGATGCGGGGCCCAACCCATGTGTGGACACGGCGTCACACAGCACAGCGATAAGAGACGCCTTATCAACCCGTCGCCCGCCACCTCCCAGGGAGAAACGCTGCCAAAACATACCCAGCTCGCCTTGTTAGACAAGTCGACTTGAGGCTGCGGGAACCTACATCAGTCATCCTGTTGCTAACTCCCTCCAAGGACGCGAGAAAGCGCTGTTGAGAGGGCGCGGAAATGTTAACCCTTTTGCGGCCATCGATTAAACGGTTTGTTTAACCTGCTGCTCAAAGCAAAATCCATACCTCTTAAGCAGGCTGTTGTGGGTGGCGCGGGGAGGGTACGTTCTTGCGGAGACGAATGATGCGGCGTGTGACTTTATTTTCGTGTATCTCGCAGTGAGATTTGCATAGGTTGCTCACACTGACGTGGGAAAGTTACGCATTCTCTGGAACAAATCGACGCGAAATAGTTCGAAAGCGCACGCTCAAACCGCGAGCAACCAAATATGTAATCTAAAGCCGCCATTCTCAACCGGGGGGGGGGGGTCACGACCCCTCAGTGGGCCGCAAGCACCAAGTGGGTCGAGTGGGCCTTGAGGTGCAAAAGGTTGACAGCCTCTGATCTAAGGGTTTTCTTAAATTCGTCTCTTGACAGTAGTGGTGCCACAATGGCAAGCTCACCTCAGTGTGTATAAGATTAGCAATATATATGTCTTGTCTCATTTCTTTATTTAAGTCCATTGGTGCCAGTCAGCAGTCCCAAGGCTTACATCTGTTTTGCAGTGCAGCAATGTCCTTTCAGTTGCTTAGTTGTGGAAGTCTGTATGCCAGGTGTAGCAAACCGGAGATATCTTAATAGCGGAGTAGATGACAATTAGTATACTTGCAATAACTTTTAAGGATTATATCTGGTGAGGGTAATTTTGGAATCCAATTTACAATGCTCGCCCAAACTCTGGCTGGCCAACCCTCAGATGTGTTTGAAGGGTTAACCCGATGACCATCTCTCCTGCCACTTAGCAGAAAAGTTTCCAGAATTGAAATAGCGGGAGGAAATACGAGAAAGTCCATCTATTGCAGGATACCACATTACAGAGGCTTCCTCCTGCCCCTCCTCGCTCCCCACAGCAAACCTTTTACATTTTCCCTTGATGATCATGGCGTAAAATTGGCCAAGCCTGTTCTCCCCAGGCAGTGATGTAAGCAGCTGATTTGGGATTTGGCGAAGCGCGGATTGACGCCTGACACACAATTTCTGTGCATTTCACCGAAAAACTTTGGGGAGAGGTTCTTGCGGAAAGGCGCCAATTTCGGGCGGAAGAGGGCACAGAAGGTCAATCACAGCGAGACCGGGAGGTCATTTATTTTCTGCCACATTATCTTCACACGAGATGGGAAAATGAGACCAATAGCACAAGCAACAATAGGGTTTTTCATTAAAAATATACAATCTTTTTTTCTCCTTTTCAGCCAGTAATTGCAATTTTCTGAACATCCTGAGCTGTTTGGCATTGCCTCTGAAGACTGCACTTAATTAAATGCCACACAAGTTAATAGCTATTGGAAATGTTTTTTTAGAATAGCTTTAATGCTTAACTAATGTATTTCTTTGAAAAATATTGCTGAAACGCAACACGTGTATTTAATTAGTTAATGTGTGCCGTGTTGTTTTGATCAATCTTTTTTGTTAATTAAAAGCGAATCTAAGTGTTTAGAAAAAGGATAATGATGTGAAAATTACTTTGTAAAATATATCTAAAAAAAGTAAATATATAGCTACCAATTTTTTAACAATGGAAAAAATAATTTCCACTGTCACATGTTATTGAATAAATCATAAGGGATGCTACAAAGACATTATGTAAATTTCATACTGAAAAGTAATAGCCGAATGGAATTTCTTTAGAGGTATATCAGATGACATATTTTGATCAGTCATAATCCCATCAGTCAGATTTTATCATTGTGAGTCATAGTTTAATCTCAGTAAAATGTGAGAGGTGTTATGGGACAGTAATACAATAGTTTAATAAATCTAATTGAAGAACCTACTGTACCAGTGTGTGAATGCGTGTATATACATATATATGTAGGTAGGATTTGATTCCTTAATCTATAAGGGGCGGCACTGTGACGTAGTAGACAGCGCTGCCGCCTCACAGCAAGAAGGTCCCGGATTCGTATCCCGGCTCGGGGGCCTTTCTGTGTGGAGTTTGCATGTTTTCTCCCCGTGTCCGCGTGGGTTTTCGCCGGGCACTACGGTTTCCTCCCACCGTCCAAAGACATGCTGCCAGGTTAATTGGCCTACTGACTAAGTTTCCCCAGGTGCCCTGCGATGGACTGGCGTCCGATCCTCGGTGTTCCCCTGCCTTGCCGGGATGGGCTCCGACTAACCGCGACCCTGTACAGGATTAAGCGGTTTCTGAAAATGGATGGATGAATGGATCTATAAGGGGTTCAAAAGTTGTGTAACGTACTGGAAAAGTAATGGAGCACTCTGGGTACGGTGAAATAAAGGATCTCCATAGGTAGCTGCCTACTATCTTGGATGGTAATAATGATACATTTTATAGCCCTGCACAATTCCCACTCCTGGTCGTGGACAAGACACAGATAAGAAGGCGCGAGGAAACCGCAGAGAGAGGGGGAATCAGCGGCGAGGTGGTCAGCCGGCGCCAACTCACCAGACACTTCTTCCTATATATTATGATGCTATCGGACGGTTAATTAACACGTGTTTTTGTTTTAGTTGTGGGTGGAAACCGGAGAACACGCAAACTACACACAGAAAGGCACCCGAGGCGGGTATCAAACTGCCTGGGGCAGGACCTTCTTGCTGTGAGGCTGAGGTGGTGTCATTGCGCCACCCTGCCGCCATGGCAATAACAAACTGAGCGAGCCAGCCAATTTGGCGAGCCTGCGTCATTCATCATTTCGCCTCATTGTTGTTGCACGGGTCAACAATGCCTCCCAAATCTCTCTTCAATTTTTCCCTGCACCTCTTGTATTCTGTATCTGGCATTTAAGCCGACTCTTTCTGCTATCATTGTCCATCATGCTAGCCATGGCCAGGAATTGAACTTACGTTGCTGGAATCATAATGCAGTGTACTAGCCACTGTACCCCCACGTTCTATCCTATAAGGTGTGCATAGCCTTGTTTGTAGACTCACAATGGTTGTTCATATTTTCCCATATCACCTCAATGTTACTACTCTCAGTTAATAATAATAATTTTACATTTATAACGCGCACATATTCATTCAATGTCGAAGGTATTCATCGACGAGAGAACGAGTCAGAGGCGCGAGGAAAGCGCAGAGACGTGGAGGAGGCAGCTCGGCGGTTTGCCGGCTCCATATTGCCACACACTGCTTCCTATATATTATGATCTTATCGGCCAAAATTATTAATGAGTGTTTTTTTTTACTTGTGGGAGGAAACCGGAGAACCCGGAGGAAACCCACACAGAACAGGGGGAGAACACACAAACTCCACACAGAAAGGCGCCCGAGCCGAGACTCGAATCCGGGACCTTCTTGCTGTGAGGCGCAGATGTTACCACTGCGCCACCCTGCCGCCAATAATTAGCGACAATTGAAAGTCATGAAAATTTGAAACTAGATTTTTTTTTACTTTGACGATTAGACAAATACTACCCTGTCGCTGATGTTTACCAATATGGCGCCGGCAAACCGCCGAGCTTTGTGACCCTCGGGTGAAAGGCGCTATATAAATGCTATTATTATTATTATTAGGAATCAGCGTCATTGTTCATAGTAGAGTGCGCTAACCACTCTGCCACTGATCTACCTGCATTATATTTTGTTAATACCACCTTTTATAGAATACTTTGTCCATTCATGGCGATATGGGGCAGCAGGGTGGCGCAATGATAACATCTGCGCCTTTTCTGTGTGGAGTTTGTATGTTCTCCCCCTGTTCCACGTGGATTTCCTTTGAGTTCTCCGGTTTCCTCCCACAACTAAAAAACGCTCACGAATTAATTGGCCGATAACTACGTAACATATAGGACGCAGTGTCTGGCAAATGTTGGCACCGGATAATGCGTGGCTGCCTTCCCCCATCTCCGTCTCTCGGTTTTTGCCTCTCTATTCGCTCCTCTGAGCCGTTCTCTCTTCTAATGAATACTTTCGAAATGTAATGTATATGTGCGCGGTATAAATTGTAGTTGTTGGTGACATGTCTTTTCCAAAATGTCCAGTGTCCCCTGTACTTTCAGCAGCCAATACTAAGGCTTCCATAATAATAATAATTAATTCAATGCACCAGCCGGTTGTTAAATTATGTTAATGTTGACGTGAAATCTGGCTGCTCAGTGTTTCGCAGATATTTTTAGCCATAGCAGTGGCTGACGTTCGTTTGGCCTAAAACGTAGCCACTCAAATGTTGGTACAGGATAATAAGAAGCCTGCGGTTTGTTAAGATTTATTATACAGGACACCATTATTGTGTCACATATATAAAACAAAAATCAGCAATTTAGGCATCGTAAGAATTCTATTTTGTTTATTAAGCATACCATTTATACGTAAATAAACACACGAATTCTATACAAAAATATCATAGCCATCCTCTAAACATGACGAAGCATCTCAGCTATGCGGTGTAGTTAATATCAAACCAAATACACTAACGGCAAAGTGAATAGCCTCCTCACACGGCCCCCATTGTCTGTCACAGGCTTGACTATAGTTTGGGCCTTTTGTTCGTGACAAAACAGCCCTGTGTCGCGTCGTACGATCTCCAACATGAGGCCAGTGCATAGCATAAAGGGATTTGACATTGGCTGCTGGGACACGGCAATGTTACTTGGGCTGGAAATGCCCCTGTTTTTTTTGTCTCTGTGTGTCTCGCCTGCCGCTGAACAAACCCGCGGAGATATGTTTAGCGGTCGCCAAATTGGACAGTGTGTCTTTTTGGCCAAAGGAGCGAGTGGCACTCTGTCATGGGAGTGTGTGAGTGGCACTGTTCTGGATCAGTGATCCGCACCAATTACTACGTAAGTGGCTTTAATCCGTCCGATGTTAAACTGTCCATTTTATTTCATTGCTTTTATCCCATACAAGTCAACCGTGGTAATACATAGAATTAAAAGGGAATGAAAGTTTTGGCCAGGGAGGTTTTCTCTGTTGCACACATCATTAGGAGGATCAGTGAGATGAAATGTGCATTCCGTCCTCTCTGTTGAACAATATTTTGAGCGTGTTTGTTTGGTAGCTTATTTTAATTGGCAAGGAATATTTAATTGGCACAGCTATACAAATACTCTTTTGATCTTGTTGAAAGGATAAATATGCCTTTATATTGAATTATGTGATTAGTTTCCTTGATAACTTTATTCCTCAAAGAATACAGTAACCCATTTTCAGCAGCATGACGTTATGAACCTTAAAACTGTAAATAAATAATTTCCCCAGAAATTGCAAAAAAACCCATCTGGATCATTAAGTGTGCAGTATCACTGAAACGTACAGGCATAAAGGCAAGAACTTTAAGTTGTGTTAAAATATATATCCTATATGCTCATCCATGTCTGATAATGGGTTTCACGAGTCTTTAAAACACTAAACGCAATGGATCCTGTAAACGACTTGGCCTGTTATCAGCAAACACCACTTACGGCTAAAGCCAAGGCTGTGAAAGCATTTGAATAGCATGGTCATTTTTCACTGTGAAAATTGCTCCAATAGTGGTAATGCATTTTGTCCGGCGCTCACAGCAATGCAAAAAACGGGCCGTGTGCTCTTTTGTGCGGCCAGCGTGCCCACAAGATACACGCGGCTTTGCGTCTGCGTTTGTCCGTGTGTTCCGCTAAGGAACAGCTCTTCAGTAAAAACACAGACACACGGACGCTGTGGCGAGTCGCGTGATACCGCGCAGCAAATTTAAATAAAGCACCGCTGTTTGAATTTGTTTTTTGTGGTTGTTGGGTTCATGTCGGACAGCGCTGTGAACCCTGGTGGCCTGAGTTAAATTTCCAGTCATTGCAAACACACGTGGTTAAGTGAGAAGCCCGAACCTAGCCTTTCCCTAGGATGGCTCTGCCTTAAAATGGGCGGCAGGGTGTCTATGCAACAGTAACGTTTGCGCCTCACAGAAAGAAAGTCCTGCCTGAGGCAGTTAGAGTCCCGCCTCGGGCACCTTTCTGTTTGGATTGTGTGTGTGTGTGTTCTCCCCTATTGTACGTGGGTTTTTGTCTGGGTTCTCTGGTTTCCTCCAACAATGTAAAAAAAACCCCAGAATTAATTACTTTGGCTGATATCATAATATACAGGTCGAAGTGTCTGGCAAATGTTGGCGCCGGCTGGCTGCATGGCTGCCTTTCCCCCATCTCTCTGCGGGTTCCATGCGCCTTTGTCCCCATGTCTCATCCATGACCTGGTATGGAATTTTCAGGCGTTACACAGTGTATTGTTCTTATATTATTCTGTTTCTAAAATTAGTACAGGGTTCGGAGTGTGAATGTTAAGTAAGAAGAAGGGGCTTCGTGCGCGCCGCATTAACCACTTGTCCACCAATTAGGCCTTAATAGGTGCTCACTAACAGCAATTGCCAAAACAGTCTATAAGGCTATCTATATTTGTATAAAATTGTGAAAGCTGCATCATTCATATTAGATATGTATTGATGTATCCACTCATCAATTAAATCGATTCTTACGCTCACGGCAAGTGTCAAAATGAAGTGCGTGAGAAGCATTTGTTCATGGATAGATGTTCATTATTACAGCAGAAATAGCCTGTGAGCTTGCAAGGTCTGGGAGCGGGATTCCTGCGACACATACATGTACGAACTAACCAACACATTTCTGCAAATGGCATGTAGATGATAGGATAATACAGCAAATTAATTGGTGCTAAGGATACAGAATACTGATGATACCGTTTTATTTGAAATATACCGTCATCCATGCAAATTGCATCTTAAAGCGCTTTTAAACTTGTAATATACACAGTTGTCGCATGGAGACACCGGGAACCACGGAGACAGATGGAAAGGCAGCTAGAACCGGCCTCAACAATTGCCCAAGCTCTGTGGTCCAATATTGGGATATTTGGCCAATTCAATTAATTAATGCTTATACATGAAACTATGTCAACAAGGTTACCCTGACTGTCCTGGGGCTCGTTGTTGTTGTCTTGAGCAGGACTGCACCCAGCAATAGATACATCACGGGCGTTGATGGCGATGAGGATAAAAATGCAGCGTTGACATTACCTGTACGCGAATGGAGCGAACGAAAACTACATACAAACACGGAACAGAACAAACGAGACGTTAAAAACGAAAAATATAACGTTAATGAATCGAATTATGTGCAGAATTGTGACAATTCATTGCATCTCTGGAGGGTGGTGAACTGTTAAAACCTAATGCATATTATCTTTTGAATAGACCTTAGAGGAAGGAAAGGTTGTTTTTTTTTATTGTACTGAAAATTATCCAAAGTGATAGTGTTACAGAAAAAAAACATTTTCATTCATTCATTTCATTCATTCATTTTCAGAAACCGCTTAATCCTATACAGGGTCGCGGTGAGCCGGAGCCTATCCCGGCAGACACAGGGCGCAAGGCAGGGGAACACCGAGGATGGGACGCCAGTCCATCGCAGGGCGCCTGGGGAAATTTTAGTCAGTACGCCAATTAACCTGGCAGCATGTCTTTGGACGGTGGGAGGAAACCGGAGTGCCCGGCGAAAACCCACGCGGACACGGGGAGAACATGCAAACTCCACACAGAAAGGCACCCCGAGCCGAGATTCGAACCCGGGACCTTCTTGCTGTGAGGCGGAAGCGCTACCCACTACGCCACCGTGCCGCCCCAAAACATTTTCAGTTTTTTTAATTATCAAGGTGTTGGCAGTGGTGAGCCAGGCACAGACCAACAATTACTGCCAAATTGAGACCAAGGATCCCCCTGGCTTGAATTTCACACTTAATAATACCACAATTTTCACAACCAGTGTTAAGGGTCCTATTTAGAATAATAATAATAATAGCGTTTTATATAGCGCCTTTCACCCGAGGGTCACAAAGCGCTGCACAAGGGCCTCGAAGAAACGGCATGTCAACAATGA
>JAZEWU010000023.1:3329404-3369547 GCA_036362915.1 Geotria australis | reverse complement strand
CGGCCTCGAAGTGTTTGGTAGAATTCGCAGGCAACACCAAGTATTACCTGACAGGGATCGCGACGTGAACGCTTCTACCTTGACCCCCATTATGCAGGTTAACTGACGCCTCTGAGTCATTCTTTCTTTGAATGAATCCCTTCGAAGTTGAACGAAAATACGCGAGCGTTATAAATTGCATGTATTCGTATTTCCATTATCGTACACAGTTTTAACACACATTACTGAGACGGTCCCGAAACGAGATAAATACTAAAACAAATATTAGAAACAGCGGTCAGTGTTTTCGTCCTCGAATTATCTCGCAGGGTTTTTTTGGCGACACGACGGATGTTGGTGAGCGGCAGATTGGCATGGCAAGCGAACCGTGCCTAATTGAAGTGCCATTAATTTGCGAGGAATTACGGAGCCTGAGTAATCCGTGCCTCCCAGCGATGGTGCAAAGGCATGGCAGGGGCTGCTGCGTGGAGCCATCGCCAGCCAACTCACCCCGAGCTCTAGGACTGAAAGCTCGGCGTAACACGGGATAACGGCAAATGACCGCGTTAGCACACGCGTGTGCGCTCGGCAGAGGACATGCTAAGTGTGCGCGGTGTTAAAACGTAGAGGTCGTGCCGGTTTTACATTTTACATTTTTTTTTTTACGTAGCATTTTTCACAACATATGAAATTACGGTGCCGTCCTTTTTCACGAAGAGCTGGCAAATACGACGATCCTGGCGCACAGGTTGAATTTCAAAGATGACTTGGTTCTGGGGCGGCACGGTGGCGTGGTGGGTAGCGCTGCCGCCTCACAGCAAGAAGGTTCCGGGTTCGAATTCCGGCTTGGGTGCCTTTCTGTGTGGAGTTTGCATGTCGTCCCCGTGTCCGCCTGGGTTTTTGCCGGGCACTGCGGTTTCCTCCCACAGTCTAAAAACATGCTGCTGCATAGGTTAATTGGCATGTGGACTAAATTGACCCGGTGCCCTGTGATGGACTGGCGTCCCATCAAGGTATAGCCCTGCCTTGCGCCCTGTGTCTGCTGGGATAGGCTCTGGCTCACCGCGACCCTGCACAGGATTAAGCGGTTTCTGACAATGGATGGATGGATGGACTTGATTCTGCTGAGGAGATCATGTGGTGTAAGATTACCATTGTTTTTTTTTATTTCATTCATGCGAAGTATTGATGCATTTCCCTAATGTTAGCGTGAGTCACATGCTAATGCGTGGGAAGTGCTCGTTGAAGTGAAACGCGTTTCTCCTTGTCATACTTCCTTCAAATTGCTTGGCTGTAGCACTCCTTCCCACCGTCGATATCAGAGAAAGGAGGAACACTCAACACGGCTGTCCCAAAAGAGCACCTTTTAAGAGCTGTTCTCATACATCGAGCCGTGAAAACCTACGTCAATACATTTGCCATTGTCTCGTTTCCCAAGTTTATACAACCTTTCTCTGTTCAATAAACGTGTTAGTTCTTATCTGCCGCGCTATCGTTTGTACTCCCAGTTGCCCGCAGATTTACATTGTGCCCATTTGGGCCTGTGCTCGACAACAGTGACAAACATCAACCATTTTTTTTACAATATAATAATGGTTCAAGCTGGATCTTTCTTTCTTTCTTTCTTTCCGTGAGCTAATACAAATAATGGGAGAAATGGACGTAGAAGTTAAGTACGTATTATGAAAAATTCTTCAAAAAGACACCATGAATTTGACAGTAAAAAAATTGTCGCCGAAATGTCATGAAATTGGGAAATGACTCAAAAAATGCAAGGCTCTGCTTTCTGAAAATGTCCGTATCCCTGTGTGTGTTTTTTTTTATGGGAGCAGTCGCTCCCCATACAAAATAGTCCTGGCAACCCATGTTCGATTCCCGCTCTCGGCCAATAACAGTGGAGAATATCTGAACCCTTCCTGATCCTCCCCTAGCTCAACTGAGCCTTAAATTCGTATCAAGTGTGCAGCCATCAGCACTGGGGGAAGACAGAGGCAGCCAGGCGTGGTTGTTGGTCACCCACCCAACCTTGTGCGCCTTGCCGGCCTTAACAGGAGCTCGCTAACGGCACTCTGCTCAGTCGGTTAAAGGCTACACGGGGGAGCTTTGCGCCCGTGCATTCAAGGCGCTTACAGAAATTATTGTTGCAAAGCGAGACGTGCAGCGTTGCCGCTGTGACCAAATTAAGCAGCCGCAGACTTCAAAATAAATGCAGGTGTCTTGTAAACGAGCCGCTCGCTGCAGGCAGATGTAGCACGCACGCACAACATTAAATAATTCACGAACGTCAATTGAAATGCGGCAAAAAAAAAATGTGTATAGGGTTTTTTTTTTTCGGAATGTAAAAAAAAATGGCACTGACATTGGGTTAAACCAGCATTTTTATGCGACAAGATGTCGTAAATTGTCTGGTGACATTGCATTCCATTTGGACATGATATAAAGCGCAGTAATGACATGCACACTTTCTCAATAGGCGCTATCTGTGAGTTAAGAATGCGGGATATTTTTGTTTTAATGAGCCGTAATCAAAACACAAGCACCGCATGTTTCTATCGGAAACATGACGCCCGCCATGTACGGACGAAGGCTTGTCGCGTTATTATTTGCATGCGTGTGCGCGCATGCCCGCCCTGTGCATGAGCACGCATGATTTGTGCCCGCGTGTCCGTGTGGCCGTGTATGCGCGAACATACAATCCCACACGCGCTGCAATCCCATCAAGCCGATCTGTGATTCACGGCCATGCAACGGCACCGGTGTCAATTGGTATGTGAACCTGTCCCCGGGCTTTGATTTCAGCCTTAAATGAATACCCGGTGTGAGCATCGCCACCGGAGAGACAAAGGTGGATGTAATGAAAGATTCCGCGCGCGCTACCCCGTCTCTCGTAATTCGCCGGTGTAGAGAATTCACGCAAAATTACCCCAAGGTGCAGCGGATCTTTGCGAGGCCGTACTCGATGTACGTGCTTACGCTTCGCTCCTGATACGTTATTATGTATGTGCAAACATGCACGCATAGATCCAGGCGTTATAGTTTTTGCAAGTCTACTCCCCGTCGCAACATTTGGCTTGTCAGTGGCTGGGACATCTGCCATGGTTCACATTTCTCCAGCCCTGGCAACCGCTCAGCTGTGCAAAATTCATCCTGTGCCATATTTCCAAGCCATTTACTGTTGAGCAAGCCCTACTGCATTGTTAACCCTGTCGCGTTTAAAGCCCCGGTCTGCAGACTGTGCCTGATAAATGTGTGCGACTTGCACCCAGGGTCAGAGCTAAACTGCAAATTGTTGAGGCAGCGGTGATTTGCGCCGTGTGTTAGAAATTCTCAATGTCACGAGGGACCAGAAATATCGTTTAGAAAAAAAAAATTCTTCTCCAATCACCAGATATTAGATAATCGCGTTGGCGCGCGTTTTTTTTGTACCTGTTGTGGATTAAAGAAGGTGTTACAAGGTCATGAACAGTGTATGCACAAAGCAACAATTACTTCCTCTCCTTGAGTTAGTAATAGAGATGAAAAGCAATGAGATTAAACGGAACAAATTATTGGATTGCCGAATTACTCTCTAAATGAACAATTTGAATACGTCAAAATATGTATCGGGCCAACTTACTAGACACCGTCCTACTACGAAGTACAATTTGCGCAAATAATTTATTACAAAACTGGCAAGCTCACGATTGCAATGTCAGTGCGCTAACCATCACAGCACTCCCGGCGTGGGATTTGAAACAATGTGGGAAATATTCTTCAATCCCTTTCGTCTCCCTCCCCTCATCTGTCCACACAGGAGTATACATAGATATACTGTAGAAAGTCGATCCGTCGGTAATGTGGGAAGCGGTGGCTCAGTGGTTAGCGCGCTGGGCTACAATTCTGGCGACTCGAGTTCAATTCCCGCTCACGGCCAACACCGGTGACGATTTTCTGAACCATTCCCGGGCCTCCCCTAGGTTGACTCGGCCTCAAATGAGTACCTAGTGCGGTGTGTAAACATTGTTACTGTGGAGAAAAATGCGGCCGGGCGTGGTGCTGGTCACCCACCTTCTCGTGTGCCGTGTCGACCTTCGCAGGTGCTCGCTAACGGCGCTTGACCCTACAGTCTGTCAAGGCTATACGGGGGATCTTTGTCTTTGTGTATAGTAATGTTTGTGTGCTCTTGATTTGCACAGGATATCTGGTCATCGTGAACGAGTCGGCTAAAATAAACACTCGCGGGGTTTTCTAGAGCTTGCGTCTAAAGAGGCCTGTCCACGAGCTGTGTCGTGAGTAAAGCTATTGCAGGACTCCACCTTTATCTTCGCTATTACAGATTTAGTCACAACGTATCGTAGCTGGAGTCCTTAAATGTGACAGATGCTTATTTGAAAGTCATTATTTTATATACTTCTGTTGCTAGTGAGACACTCTTAGTTATATAACAGTCGTACAAAATTGAGTACGTGTACAGCGCTTTAGTTAATCTGCCGTTGGATGAGTTTCTCCAAATGTCATGCAGGTATTGGGAAATATTCATCCGTACTTCATCCGTACTGTCAGTCTATCTAGCTATCGCATGGCGATGTTGGACAGTGGGGGCTGGTGAACTTTCTCAAATTATCCATGTGAAATTGTACAAGGAAGATGCCAAGTGTATAATTTTTAAACCTTAAGCATATTCACAAAATAATTCTTCAACAAAGTCGATGTACCATTTGACATTCCCTTAACATTTCAACAGTATTTCTGCCAACCGTTATAACTTTTAATTCTGTAATCGCAATTGTTATCATGATGAAGGGAATAGTCGTAATTTCTATATTATTCTCCGTCCAAATGACCCATTTCTGGATAACCACGGGCAGTAAGTGTAACGAAATGAAAAGACTGGCTCCCAAAGTGTATTGTTATCGAGCATTATTTAAAAAAAAATGTATACTGCTACCAAATATATGTCTGAAGGTGTTGGTACGGTCGTGATCGAAAGCCTGGGTGAGTGTTTTTGGTTTACGGCGCATGCTTTGCGGGCGTCGCCGTCGAGTTGCGTGGCCAATTTCCGATGCCACTGTGAATCGCCGCGTCAGATGCGCGGAATTCGTCCGGTTGCTTCAGCGATGCTATGAATCTCCCGGAACTCCTTGATGAGGCAGGGTGGCCATCCGAGATGTACCCAGCTAGCAGCGTCACGGTGACCTTGGGACACAAACAACTCACCTATCCTTGCGGGAACATGCCCAAGGACGCTCTGAATTCACGATGGCACAGGCATGCATTTTCGATGTCACAAACCGAGAGTGGCAATTCGTAAAGCCATCACGATTTGGACCTTTTCGTGCCGGCTCTCATCCACACCTCTGATTTCCAACGGCGACACGAATGCCGGCAAAAACTTTGCGTCCATTAGGCTCGGCGGCATCGTGAATTTAGAATGCGATGCCTTCGTGCCGGATGAATATCTTTTAACTGGTCCTCGGACCTGCATTTTAATGTGTTTTTGCCGTTTTGCCACGCGAAGTTATTTCGTTTTCTTACAATCAAGAAACAAAGTGCGATGTGCTTGGAGCTCCGTCAGCCCCCACGCTTTCCGTAACCACGACACGGAGTGTGCATTAACCCACCAAAGTCAGTAAAGGGGTTAACAAAAAAAGAATACCAGATCTTCCTCAAATGATTGCTTTTTTCTTCCCATTTTTTTCCCTGCAAGCCCCTAAAATCCAGGAATTGTGCTACGATTTTGACATAGCGCAAACTATTTCCCAAGATACACCGTGCATTACCTTGGTTCAGTGATTACAAAGAAAATAAATAATATGGCGATGGCGCGATGTTATTGTTTTGCGGCGCCGATATCGCCAGATTGTGTGGCATGAGAGAAAAGGTCACGATGTCGCCACATCGCAATGCCCCACGCCCGCACTAAATTTCCTGCTCCAACTTTCATGCACGCACTCACTCACTCATTCATGCATCATTCAATTATTTTATTTATATAGTGCATTCCACCCAGAGGTCCCAAGGTGCTGCAGAAAACTACAGAGATTTGGGAGAGGGGGTGGGAGGCAGCCACGCGGTTAGCCGCCACCAACCTGCCAGATACCGCATCCCCATATATTTAGATGATATTTACTAATTAATCATTAGTGGTTTTTTTTGTTGTGGGTGAAAGCTGGAGAACCCAGAGGAAACCTACGCAGAACAGGAGGATAACACACAAACTGCGCACAGAAAGGCGCCTGTGGCGGGAATCGAACTGCATCGGGCAGGAACATTATTTTCGTGATGCGGCGCGCATGTTACCCATGCGCCATCCACTCCCGCCCGGCTCTCTTATAAATGTCATGAAAATTAATGGCTGAGCACGTTTAAGCTTCTCATTTGCTGTTGCAAATGAAAAGCGTAAACGTGGGCGACAATACCAGAAGAGGCGAGGCAACGAGGGAGGGAAGCGGGGAGGTTTATGTTGTGTGGACACTGGCGCTGCACGGTCCTCGCAGGGAGATATCTCGGCCAGAAAATGAGGGCAGCGTCTACAGCCATGCCAGTCACATGGATGGGGTAACCAGCCATCTGGAATAACGGCTCGGGGGGGGGAAGCAGCAGCGAATCGGTTGGCATCAAACCGGTGGACTCGGGTAAAGAACAAAAGACGAGCGAAGGAAAATAAACCCAGCACGCTTTAACGTGCATACAATTTTGTTTTTCTCAGCCGCGCGACATCGCGTCTCATTACGCAACCTCGGGGTATTTGCGTGCCGCGCGCCGCGTTCTGTTACATCGGATTGTTTCCGTTCGGATCGTTTCATATTCACTTTGCTTCGCGCCGCGCCGAGTCCTCCTCGCGGTGCGGCGCGCAGAGTACGCTCGTTTCGCCGCCGCGTCGCGAATCGTCTTGTCGGCCGGTCGCGTTGCTCGGTCCCGCCGTGTCGTGCGTCCCTCCGCGGGGGGTTCGAACCGCCACGGGCTGACGTGATGGGCCGCGTTTGCGCTCGGGCGAAGTGGTGGTGGCCGCACGTACGCTGGCATTTATATTCCGAGCAGGGCACCGAGCCCGTGTGGCAGCCTCCCGTGGCGAGAGGCGATACGCCACCGCTGTCGTCTGATCCGGCAGACGCAATTGTAGAGCTCCGGTGTTATCGGTAGAGTAGGAGCGACGACCTGGATATTGATACGCTGGGTTAAAGGCGCAGCCTTGCAAATTGTTTGCTCGCGCACCTGCCGACGGTAAGGCTCTCCACTCAGGGCAGGCGTCTTGGACAGAGGGTGGGAGCGCACCCACACTTTTCCCCGCCACACGCCGGCAGCGTCAAGTTGAGAAATAAGAGCTACATATTGATGTTTATTCTGAAACGCTGACACTATATCGGCTTCAGATTCCCACTTTTGCACGGCCGTGAACCCTCTTAAGCATTCTTCCGCCTTTGTCCTGACGTCAGAAGAGCGTGTTGCACACTTGGAACAGAATTGTCCGTAGGGCGGGTACTCTGCTAGTAATAATGGTTTATTTGTCTAGCGCCATATTTCCGGGACAGTGTCACGAGGCAGAAGCCTGTTGTGGTGAGTGTAGAGGCGTCAATGGCCTCCAGCTCAAGTCGCAAAGGCTACACGAAACAACGATATTTTTAAATGGTTTTTTTTAAACGTTTCGTGAGGTGGGATGGGATCGAAGGTCATCAGGGAGAGCGTTCCAGATCAACAGAGAGGTATCTCCAAATCCTCTGGTTGACTGATCGCAGACGTCTCATCAGATTGAAAAAAAAACATGGATAATTTTTCATTTTGCCCAATTTCATCCTGGTTCATTCCGTGAGGTGAGAATCCATTTGGAACTCTTGCAGAGCGGTGCGTCAATCCGTGCGAGTGAACGGTCAGCAACTGACGAAGCACCCGCACGAACCGAAAACGCAGCGATTGTGATTCGACACTGGTACGGCACAAGAGTGAAAACATACTTAGTGCGGTTGTCAAATATACGACTCTTCCGAACTTCTTCTCCCACTCTATCAAGTCACAGAGAGTTTTGCAATATTTATTGAAAGCAAAAACATTTAGCAGCTATCGAAGGCGATAAGCTGGGTGTTCTTACTGGCCATTGTTGGCCCCTTTTGGGAGCAATTCGTGATTTATTCAAAATCCGTTTCGGCTGCGGGATCTTGGGAGGCATCGTGACAGTCGGGCACTCTGAGTTCTGTCGTGACGGAAATCCTTCTCAAATCGGGCACAAGTACTGGGGACTCTGCTTTATAAGATAACAAAAAGTTAAACTTTTAAAGATTTCTCATCGGACAGTTTATATTAAACATTAAGCATTCTTCTTCTTAAACTCCCACGGGACGCGTTACGATGGTAATAGGAGTGGGAGAGTCCCTTCTGGGCACGAAAAACTGCCGCTGGTGAAATATTAAACTGAAAACTGGTGCATTAAGGGAAGTAACATTTTATTTAAAATATTCCCCACCAACCCATAAGAAAAATATATCACAAGCAAATATTATCATTTCACCATACCCATCGTGGGATTTATTTACAATTGTTTTGTTTTAGAATATTGACCATAAAACTGCCATCTTCACGTCTCAAAACAATGTAAATACATTTTAGGTGCGGCCCTGTAATTCTTTGTTTACACAACAACAGGCGCAAAGGCATCCACTAGAGGCCGCTATATATATAAACCTCTAGAGGGTATTCGCCTTGACTCTTCCAGGCTTAGAATAGGAGCAAGTACCCACACTTTGCCCCACCACACGTGAACTATCTGACATGCACCCAGTTAAACCTCTAGATGGACAGTAGCGGTGGGAAATTAAGAAAGTTGAACCATTGTTTCAACTGCTGCGTCAGGAGATCCAACAGGAGACCTCTGGATCGCACTGTCCGATCTACTGACCATCACCGCATGACAGCATTGTTCAGCAATCAGGAGTTTTGACGTCGCATTGTTATTCGTATAAGCATCGGGAGAAGCCCCATGGGGGAGATACAAGGCCTGCCGTTTGGTGAGATCTGTGACATCTTGACAGCGAGTACATTTTGCTGAGCGTATTATTCGGAACATTCTCCCATTAATTTAAAGTCGCACCAGAACATCAATAAGACATTACTATGCCTACCTGTGTGTGTGTGTGTTTGTTTTGCTGGCTACCCATATCGAGCCTTCACGTAACGGAGAATGATAAATGTCAATCTGATAAGTGCTCACAGATCCATCCATCCATCCATTGTCAGAAGCCGTTTAATCCTGTACAGGTTTGCAGTGAGCCGGAGCCTATCCTGGCAGACACAGGACCCAAGTCAGGGCTATTACCCATGATGGGACGCCATTCCATCACAGGGCACCGGGGGCAATTTAGTCCGCAGGCCAATTAACCCACACAGCAGCATGTCTTTAGACTGTGGGAGGAAACCGGAGTGCCCGGCGAAAACCCACGGAGACACGGGGAGAACATGCAAACTCCACACAGAAAAACAACCGAGTCGGGATTCGAACCGGGGTGCTTGTTGCTGTGAGGCGGCAGCGCTACTCACCGCGCAACCGTGCCGCCCCTTGCTCAAAGATGCATGCTTTAAATTGCTTTGAGAGACAGAGAGAAGGAATGCATGAATTAGATAACCTTCACAGGTTCAAGGCATGATTCAAAATGTTAAGAAAAGCAAGTGGGCCTGGGCAGCGCACGTCACCGGTGGAAGGGGACGGTGAGTGATGGTTAAGAATAATGAGGGAACGGGTAGCCACAGAATCTAACACGTCCACCGCGGAGACGGATGGAGCGATGAAATCGGCTCGTGGATCGTTACATCACTGGGTCACGAGAGAGACTCGGAGAGGCCTTCATCACCATCGGAGGCTTTCATCCAGCAGTGGATTGACCCTGACTGAGTATGATCGTCACACGTTTGTTGTATCGCAGGAATACCGCTTCAAGAGCTTGCAAGCTCGCGGGGTATTTAATGCTGTAATAGTGTACATCTATCTATCTATCTAATACACTAGCTATCAATGTTATAAAAATAATAATAGCATTTATAGATCGTTTTTCACCCGAGGGTCACAAAGCGCTGCACAGGGCTGCGGAGAGAACGACATGTCAACAACGACAGAGAACGTAAAATCAGCCAGTGTTAGAGATAGGAACCAGTGTTGTTGTATCCCAGGAATCCCGCTTGCAGAGCTTGCAAGCTCACGGGGCATTTTCTCCTGTAATAATAAACATCTATCGGTTCACGCACGCGAAGCGCGGCCTTCAACATTCCGCGTAACCTACACCGCTGTCTCAGAAACGGCAGTAAAATTAAATAATTTGGGGATAACAATGATAAAACGAAATGTAAATGTTACAGAGTGCGTATACAGGGTACTTGATTAGCCGCTGAAGAAATAATAATAATCCTTATCACCATAAATCATCATCATAATAAACGTTTCTCACCGTCGAGCGGAGAACGCAGGGTTATTGATGCGCGTTTTACAGCTATCACCGGGCAGATTATTTAACTGACGCCAATCTATTTTGGTTTGGTGTTGCCGTTGATGAATTTCATCCTCATTGCAATTTATTTTAGTCCTTATTTCCATATTAATCTCGCAGCAATGCCACTTAAACTTTGCTGCTTTTTAAATAATCTCCGGCTCACCCCTGCGTTCAATGTGCCCTTGGTAACATCTAACGAACAAGTACAAAACTCTCCGCAGTATTAAACTCTGCAGTTACTTGCTTCGGTATGACTGAGGACTAGGTGGATTTTGTTTTTACAAGCACACTAATGAACTCAATTAGAGAGACAATAACACTCTAATTATCTTAATTAAACAGCTGTAGTAATACGAGCTAAAACCCTGACTTATTTATGTTATTGTAATTTTTTGCCATCACTATTCATAAGAAGGTACTTAACCGCACAATGAAATGCATTGCAACTTTGCAACCCAGTAATGTTTTCCCTTTCAAAGTGGCGTTAATTCACTTTCTGGTTTTTGCACAATTAGGTTTATGATCTCTAAATGCATCAGCCATACAAATCAATAGTCGCAGTCATAGCTGCACCCGGCATCTTACTAATGTCCTCAATCCCTCATCGTCGCCCTATCAGAGGCTCTTCTCAGCACTGTGTGAGCTTGTTGCCACTGTCGTGTTGCACCGACGCACGGTGGCGAGGTGAATAATAATAATAGCATTTATAGAGCGCTGCCGCCTCACTGCAAGAAGTTCCCGGGTTCGAATCGCGCCTCGGGTGCCTTTCTGTGTGGAGTTTGCATGTCCTCCATGTGTCGCATGGGCTTTCGCCAGGCATTCCGGTTTCCTCCCGCAGTCCAAAGACACGCTGCTGCATAGGTTGGTTGGCCTGCTGACTATATTGTCCCCGGTGCCCTGTGATGGACTGGCGTCCCATCCTGGGTATAGCCCTCCCTTGCGTCCTGTGTCTGCCGGGATAGGCTCAGGCTCACCGTAACCCTATCCAGGATTGAGCAGTTTCTGACAATGAATGACATCTTGGGCAATGACCCTTCTTCCAGAGCAGAGTGAGAGGGCAGAGAGATTGACTGTTCAATTCAAGACATCATTTTCAACTTAACATGTCTTCAACTTAACATTTCCCTGTTTTCTCCGGGCCCCATAGTTTAAAATACGATCTCCAACTACAAGCTAGTGAATCTCTCCGGCCCTCCCTGTATGCTCTGAAGACAGGCCATTGAAATGTCAAACTACTATATATACGAGGGCCATTTAAGGTTAAACGGCATGTTTAGTTCTACGAAAAAATGAAAGGGGAAGTGATTGAAACTGACCCAATTTTTCAAGGTATTCCCAGCTGCACGTAAACGCTCGTCCCATCGGTGTTGTAATGCCTTAATGCCAGAAGCACAGAATTCTTTAGGACGCAGACTTCTCAAGACGCTTCATTTCACATCCTCAAAGCATTTTACCAACTCACATCGACCCACGGATGTGTACTGCATTCAATCTATTGAGAGTGTGATGTCGAGAGAATTTGTGGACTCACATTCTTAACCTCGCTTTGACGTGGTTTTCCGTCGGGTACTTTGGTTTCCTCCCAGAGTCCAAAGGCATACTGCCTAGGTTAATTGTCCTGACTAAATTGCCCGCGGTGCCCTGAAATGTTGTAACTTTCCCACCCCTCCCCGCTTAACAACTGATTAAAAAGAGCTACATAGCTCAACGGTTCCTTCCAACTTGGATAAAAACTGACTGACAATACCTCTTGACTGAAACTCTTAGATATATAAATTGCTTTGCACGTCATGTAGGCATATTCATATATCGTGTAATTCCTGGAAACACTTTAATGGGCCGCCTTCATGCATACACACACACACACATAAAAATCCTTCACATGCAGCGAATTAATATTTTAATAGGAGTCGGGCTTAACCAGAGGCCTTGACTGTGCTCGGCAATAGAGCTTACATTGCCGTCATCAAACGACAATCGTGTGCGATTAAAAGCCACGTCAGAGTGAATTGGATCAGACGTCAGATTTCAGGCTACGTTACCCCCTAAGGCTTTCGGCACTGCGCAAAGAGACAGGGCACGGAGGCGACAACAACGTGGCATGGGTGGTATGGGGAAAAATCGAACCGAGACCGCGCTAAACCGGCGATCGTTTAACTTTTCCCTCCTAGCGAACCACACGTGCCCGTACACTGAGCCAATCACACATTAAACAAACTGGGATTTACAGAGGTGCCACCTCGACACCTTGAAATCGGGAAGGGGGTTCAGACCGATCAACCAAACCTGCCACGCTTTAATCTTTCTTCTATTTCAAAGCACAGGCCCATCGCTGCGTATTAAAGGCTGCGGATGAGGCTTAATCGGGATGTGCTGGAAGCCTGCCACTTGAAAACAGGGGGAAAAGCACATTGGAGCAGTTCTTGGATTTCGCTTTGAATGAGATTGCGTTTGAGAATAAGAGATTTCTCGAGATAACTGCGCAGATTTCTGCTGCGCAGCTTGGGATTCACATGGTGTCTGTCTCTTGTATTTTGTGTGGCCTCGGCACAGGCGCAAGGGCAGTCTTATGAAATAGGACCGTGGAGGAGTGTGTGTGTGATGATGGGGGAGGTGTCGACCTTCATAGGTGCTCGCTAACAGCACTTGTCCCTACAGTCTGTTAAGGCTATATAGGGGATCTTTGTCTTTGTCTTTGTTGGGGACGGTGCTGTTCCGTATCATAATGGCGTAAAAAATTAAGTAGTAAGGGAAAATAGGAGGCTTTTATATGAAAAAAAAACAGATTTAACAAGAGAATTGTGGAGACTGACTAGAGCAATATTTCTGGTCCGCTTTCCTTCGCTCACGGATTGAAGCTAAATGTATCTAGCAGATACAACTGTAGTTGAGCTGGCGTTATCAGTAGGGTGTGATAGGTATTGCTTGCTCACTCCACTGCTGGCTCAAGGGTCTCAACTAGGCTTTTCACTTGTTTTTTGTCAGGCACACAAAGTCCTCTCTCTGTTATTCTGTTTACTGCATGATATGTCCCAGTTTTTTGTGGCTCCGAGGTGGCAACTCTGGCCTCCATCATAAGGAAATCTCAGCAATCTTTGTAAAGGGTTCTTTGGCCTACTCTTGCACACTGGCGGGACTTCTTGGAAGAGCAGGGAACAGCCATACTTTACCCCACCACACGTAAGCTGCCGATCGACTGATTTATAATGCTGGTGTGGATTGAGGTGAAGTGATTTAAGAACCTTGTCCCGTAGTTTCAAGTGCCACGCTGGGAGAATGAACCGGCGACCCTCTGTATTGCAAGTCCGGTGTACTAACCAGTACACCACGGGTAGACTCCCCGTACTTGAGTCTATGGAGTCTGCGGTTCAGAAATTCAGGGTCAGAGATCAACCATCGGTCAGCTCCCTGAAGGAGACGCTCATTGGACATCTGTGGGGGTGTGCTGCGCACGTGGCTTCGGCGATCGTTACACCTATGGCCTGCAGCGATGCTCGGAGAATTTTGTGTTTTATTTTATCTCCCAAGCGACTTGCTGCGAAGGGGTACCCCTCTGCTTCTGACCACAGGGTGACCTCCATCCCATCGCAAACGGACGGTTTTAAAGATGCGAGCGAAAAGAAAAAAACAACTGTCCCAAAGTCAAGGCCGAAAGACGCTCGAAAGATGCCCATACATGTGGCCGAGTGTACACACACTCTCACGCGAGCGTATACACGACGCTTGAAGGCCGACTTAAAGGATCAGCATTTCAGACCAATTACTCTAAATTGTTAATGGGGCCTCTTGGAGTGATAGCTGTTAAAAGCTGGGACCGATCAATATCTGTAAAAGCTAATGGCAGAGGCCTTAAATGAGGGCTGCATTAAATGGGTGCTGGCAAGACCCTGGAACATACGCGTCGCTTGTCATTGTACCGCATTGTGGGCATCTGGCAAAGATGTTAAAAGGGATATGGTCCCATCCAGTTGCTGTGCCCAGCGGGACGTGTATTAACATGCCAATTACACGGGCTATCAATCACATATTAATCGTACTCGTCGTCCTAAAGTACTTTTTTGTGATTGCCTGAGCATAAAAAAAAACAATACGTACATGAAAAATGCAATTTTGGAAATGAAGAATAAAAAATCAGTTGCACACCCGGGTGTGAGTTTGAAAATAACAACGTCGGCTGCAAATTAAGTAATAATGGAAGCAGTTCATATTTGCACCCAGCAGTTTCTCATTTGAAATTCCCAGGGAGGCTGCTTTGTGAGGTTCATATTCTCCCCGTGTGTTGTTCCCAATTTAATTATTAATTTGCGAACCAATGTTTTTCGCCGCAACCGTTACACTAATGGTGGACAGTTAAATCATCTTAATAGTCGTCGCTACCCTGGTCTCGAGCGATGCAGGACTGCATTGTTGGGAATATGAATCAAATTGACAGTAGTTTTCTCTCCCCCCGCTGCCCCCCGTCCCTTGTTCGGTGCTTGCATTTACAGTATGTCTATTTGTTGCGTATATATATATATTTCCATAGATCCTACGTCAGTATGCTTCTGTAAAGTCGAGGGGCATTATATCATAAATGCTGCACAGCATCTACAAATAGGTGGTCGGTACTGATGTAGATTTTTACGACTCGCTGTATGAGAATTGCTTTGCAAAGCTGTTCTTTCGGGATAGTCGTATCGAGTGCTCCGCCTCTCTCCTTCGCAAGGTCTCGCCACCCACGTTGCGACATCCTCAGTCTCAAAAGGATGTGAACGGTCGCGAAGGAGAGAGGGGGAGCGCTCGACACGGCTATCCCGAAAGAACAGCTTTGGAAAGCAATTCTAAAATGTGGTTTAACAACGTTTAAATTCAGCCAACGATGGGGCTTTTGCTTTGCTTTGCAGATTTGCATTCGCGATATAAAATTATTGCAAATGCGTGGTTTAGCATTCACATCAGAACTGCGGCCGGTATATGAAGGGAGAGTTTGTACAGCATCGTGTCTGCACTCGCGCGCACATTGTCAGCTGTGTATTGATTAACATGGCTTATTCTCTCGTGTGCATCTACACGCCAGCATATTACATCTATGAAACATAAATGATCTCGAGGCATAAACCCCACACACACACACAGTGCATTACAACTGCGGTTCTGCTTTAGAGCGGCATCACTTAAAGAATAATAATAATTGTACATTTACGTTTATAGTACCTGGTTGAAGTGGGGCTTTCGGGAATGTTGTTGCTGCGTGTGGCATACTTCGCTTTAGCATTCGAGCTCCATCACTCTTCAACTTTCTGCTCCTCCGTGCAGACCACCAAGCGCTGCCAAGGGCAGGTCACCTCTGTCACGCGAGCATTTAAGCATTGCGCTATCTCATACAGCCATCAGCGTGGCATGTTGCTCATCGGCGTGAAGTCTAAGGTGCCCCTTTGGTGTTGAATGGTCGTATTATGGGTTTCAAGGTGGGAGCATCTCCGCGAACCGAAGGTCGGGCTACGCTGGTGGCCCTACCGCGTCCTAAATTGCAATAGCGTACGACGCCTCCACTTTCAAAGCCAGGAGCGGGAAGCACAGATAATGCGCACATTACCCGCGCGCAGATTGTGATTGATCTACACACGACGTTTGGTGTCTTTAAGCAAATGCGTTTTATAGCACGGCAATATAAAGTGGGAAGAGGTTCCAGATGTGCGCTCCTGTTTCGACTCGCGTGTCTGTTTCGAAGCGCGTGCATTCGCATATCGTCGCCCATTAGCTGCGAATGTGAAAAAATTGCTTTATGTACAGTGTGGGATTTTTGAACAGATGTTGCAGCGCGCAATCACTCAGTCTCTGAGTTATTCAGATTTTGTCCTTTGAGCTGCTTATTTATTTTTTCGCCGCGCAAAAAAAAAAATCACGCGTAAGCTGTATTTGTTGTAACGCGCATAAATGCGAGTGCGTTATCTTTGAATTACAGTGATGGATATTGATGTTTCCCATTGCGTGGAAAGACAAATTATATTTGATGTTAAAAATGAGTGCGCATTGGCCAAGTTTCAGGTTGAATTCCGCTAATGAGCTCTTGCAATGTGTGCTCCGATGCATGTCAACTCATTGTTTTTTTTGTGTATTTCTAGAGGCAAATAGTCGTCCTTACACCACATTAATTTTGCATCAGGCAAGCAACCTATCAGTTTGTGTAATCCAAATCAAGCCGCTTACATGTTTGTTGTACATTTGACGGATATCTATGATGAATAAACTCCTTGAGGCAGAGATGTCAAACGTTAAGACGAAAATATCCTATAAATTAGAACAAAACGCTGGTTTGTAAACGTGACATCTTATGCGTTCATTCGTCATGACATACATTTCATTTCACTGCGTTGAAGGGATTATATCCTTCGGCTTGCCTGGGAACGGCTGGGAATCCCCCAGGAACAGCTGGAGTCTGTTGCTCAGGAAAGGGATGTCTGGTCCACTCTCCTTGGACTGCTGTCACCGCGACCCTCACCAGGACAAGCGGTTCGTATCCCGGCTCGGGTGCTATTTCTGTGTGGAGTTTGCACGTTCTCCCCCGTGTCCGCGTGGGTTTTCGCCGGGCACTCCGGTTTCCTCCGACGGTCCAAAGACATGCCGCTGCATGGGGTTAATTGGTCTGCAACCTTGTCGACTCTGCCTCAAATGAGTACCTAGTGTGGTGTGTAAACATTGTCACTAGAAAGACAAAGGCGGCTGGGCGTGGTGCTGGCCACTCACCCCCTCGTGTGCCGTGCTGGCCTGCATAGTTGCTCGCTAACGACACTTGCCCCGGAAGTCTGTTGAAGGCTATGCGAGGGATCTTTGTCTTTGTTTACATGTTTACAGTCAAAACATGTTTAATGTCATGTTTGTAAACTGCCCTTTTTATTTAGAAAGGAAAGGGCCAATTTACTTTTCACTCGACGTGGCACCTAGCATTAATGAGCACTTTGGGCACTAGTGTACGACCCTACGTGCACATTTAATTAGAAGCCTTGAAAATGAAAATGTAGCACTTTGTTTCGCCGATTTTTTTTTTCTTACACTTATCTAGCTTTCATAGGATTTATGTTTTTAACTCTCAACGTGAAATATCCTACTTGTGCACTGCAACTAAGCGTACAACATGAGTTAAAGCATACAGTATTACCACACATCATAATTTTGCATTGTCAGAAACCGCTTAATCCTGTACAGAGTCGCGGTCAGCCTGAGCCTCTCCCGGCAGACACAGGGCGCAAGTCAGGGCTATACCCCTGGAAGGGACGCCAGTCCATCACAGGACATCGGGGGCAATTTAGGCAGCAGGCCAATTAACCTATGCAGCAGCATGTCTTTGGACTGTCGGAGGAAATCGGAGTGCCCGGCGTCAACCCAAGGCGGACACGGAGAGAACATGCACACTCCGCACAGAAAGGCACCAGAGCCGGGATTCGACCCCCGGGATTCTTGCTGCGAAGGCAGCAACGCTACACACATCATGTGTGAATGCTCAAACGAGTGTTTGGCAGTCGCATCCCTTTGTTGATGGTCATGGAACGTTGTGCAAAATGCACATTCCTATCGCGGAGCCAAATGCGTGCAGATGTTGTGAGCACCGCTGACTTCCCACAACGAATTCGATTTGATTCTTCGAAGTGTGATGGCTATATGATAGTTTCCCATTGCAACAAGTTCTTCTTGAGTTGCGGACAGCCCTTCAACATTTAGAGATATAACAGTCAGTGCTGATCTTAAAGACGGCGGGCATTGGCTTCTCTTCTTGCTCCAGACTGAGGGGCCTCTGGCATCTGTTGAGCTACTGGACATCGTTGTCTTTCAGCTCCTCGGCTTCGAGATGTTTGGTAGAATTTGCAGATAAATACCAAGTATTACTTGACAGGGATCGCGACGTGAACGCTTCTACCTGGAGGGGGATGATTGGCCGAGCCAACTCCCGTCACAATTGTAAAATGCGAAATTGGGATTGTGCCTTCACTGGCGTTACAACCGAGCCGCGTGTGCAGCCAGCCGAACGCAAGGGCAAATTACACGTATCCATGTTTTCAATAACGCCTGTCTTCCATCAGCCCGAGCAAATACGCAGGCGATGTTTACTTAAGCGCACGCAAACAAATAAGCAATGAGCTAATTATCTTCCTTTGAGGGGTTTACGCTTGGGTTTGAGGCAGCGCAGTTGAATGCGAGCTTCAAGATGTGTCAACGCGGGAAACATCACACCGGACTACTGCGGACTGTGCAGAATTAAGGATCAGCGTGCCACCTCGTCTCACGCACGAAGCACCCACCGCAGAGTCGCCTCGACGCATCCCCCACCCGCCTCCCCTGGGGCGGAAAAGTGGGGGTTGGTGTCTGTCTCGGATTTGATAGCCACGCGTGTTGTGCTGTGGGGTGTGCGGAGATGCAAGCGGCGGCAGATGGGCCCGTCTAACCCCCCTCCTTGGCCCTAATTATCTCCCCTCAGTGGGGGTGTGCCGCCTCGCATGGGTTTTGCACAAACAGAAAGGGACACGATAAGTTTGCGCGCACATACCCCAGGTATGCGTGCGTGCGTGCGTATATGTTGCATGCTGCCCACTCTGGTGGCTGTTGGTCCGCGTGCTCAGGGCCCCGTGATCGACCGGTTGGTCGCGGAGTGCTACGTACAATTGGATACAGACCACATTTTTCAGAATTATTTTCTCGTATATATTGTGTTTATCATGGTTGCTCTTCCGAGCTGTTTGTTCAGGATAGCCGTGTACCGCAATCTCGCGACGTTTTGCCTTTCACGTTGGATGCATGACGAATGCGGGACACGACTATCCTGAAAGAACAGCTCTGAAGAGCAACCATCATGAATCGAGGCGTGAAAACCTACATCAAAACGTATATTTTTTTTAACCCAAATATGGGAAGCATATTGTCTGCCTATTGTGTTACTTGGAGTTCTCCACAATGCGGCCAATCATATGTTTGTATTGTCTACCCTACCACGATTTATATCAAGGGTGCACAACATACGGCCCGTAAAGAATTAGCCTATGTTAAAATACACTCGTATTTTGACGTAGGCCTAAACCGCTATATCCTACTGCAAACGTTGTGTGCCTGCAAGGGGAGGAGAGATGCGAAAAGGGAGCAAGGGTCGTGACCAGTTTGTGGCCCTTTGGTTATTTTATCTCGAACCGGCCCTCATGAAATTACCAGTTGTGCAACCCTTGATTCAGCCGATCGGCAGGTCACGTGGGGTGGAGTGTGGACACTCTTCCCATCTCCTCCAAGACGTCTGGCCGTGGTGACAGAGGAGGCCGACATACCTTCCAGAGGCGCTTGCTAGGGCTCGCTCTCGTGGAGAGCTATCCACCAGCAGAGCTGCACTTTCATGCTTTTGTGCTATGCATCATTAAAATATGTATATATTCACATAGATATAGAGTTCGGAAGTTGAATAAGAACTGTGCCGCCACGCGGTGTTGTTCAGTGGTCCAAAGATGCACCATGTGTCTTGAACATGACGGAGGACACACACTTTCTGGGAATAACTAATACTGATGTAGGTTTTCACGGCTCGATGCATGATAATCGCTTTCCAAAGCTCGGGATAGCCGTGTCGAGCGCTCCTTCTCTGTTCTTCGCGACGTTTCGCCTCCCACGTTGGGGGCATCCTCAGGCGTACTGAGCCTGAGCGAAAGATGAATGCGGTGTGTTACATGACATCAGGCAACATACAGAGAGCGATCGCTCGACACGGATTACCCCGAAAGAACAGCTTCGAAAAGTTCCTCGCAAAGTGATTTAATTTTTCTGGGCAATGCGACTTATAGCGCACCCTGTATATGAAGTGAGCGCTGGGAGAAAAAAATACAAATAGATGTTAAAATAATAATAATAATAATAAAGAAATTGCCAAAGCTGGAGGCGGACAGCTGGGAGAGGCAGCGTAATGATGATTGAACGAGGCAAATGCAATTTGCATGCGCGCACTCATTGCAAGGTGGAGCTGGGTGGGGGGGGGTCACACGCACGTGAGACGTTCTTATGTCGGTGATTGAGATACGTCGCTTGATGAAGTGCCGCGGTTTGAAGTGCTCCGAGTGTGTGCTTAGTCGTGAAATTCCGATCTTGTCAGCGCCGCCGTGACCCTCGGTGCGTGCACGCGTGGGCTTATCGTAATTGTATCTTAATTTCAGTTTCAGCAATTGAATGTGTTGCGAGCGCAAGTAACGGTGCCCGGGGACTTACACGTGTCAGCCCCCGCCTGCCCGTGTGTCTGGACGCCCCGTGTGTCTGTGTACCCCGTGTGTCTGTGTGCCCCCGTGTGTCTGTGTGCCCCCGTGTGGGGAGCGGTGGGTCGGCGGTTAGCGCGCAGGGCTACGCACCCGGCGAGCCGAGTTCGAATCCCGCTCACGGCCAACACCGGTGACGATTTTCTGAACCGGTCCTGATTAACCTAGTGAGGGGTTTAAACATTGCCACTCGGAAGACAGAGGCGGCCGGGCGTGCTGCTGGTCACCCACCTCCTCGCGTGCCGTGTCGACCTTCAAAGGTGCTCGCTAACGGCACTTAACCCTACAGTATGTTGAGGCTATATATGGGGGATGTTTGTCTTTATGTGCGTGAGCACTGGTGTCTCTTGTGTGAGCGTGTGTTCAATTGTGCGTGGGGAGCGGTAGCGCAGCGTGGGCGGCACAGTGGCGCGGTGAATAGCTGCAGCCTCACAGCAAGAAAACTTGGGTTCGATTCCCGGCTCGGGTGCCTCTGTGTGGCGTTTGCATGTTCTCCCCGTGGCCATGTGGGTTTTTTCGCTGGGTGCTCCGGTTTTCTCCCACAGTCTAAAGACATGCTGCATAGGTTAATTGTCCCGACTAGTTTTCCCCCCGGTGCCCGGAGAGGTTACTACTTGCTTTCCTTTCCCCGCTGGACAACTGTTACAAAGAGCTGCATAGCTCGACGGTTCCTTCCAGCTTAGATTACCGCTGTTAGCGCGCCGAGCTACGAACCCGGCGACGCGAGTTCAATTCCCGCTCGTGGGCAACACCAGTGACGATTATCTGAACCAGTCCTGCGCCTCCACGAGTAGCCTTAGTGATGGATAAACATCGCCACAAGAGATACAAAGGCGGTGTGGCGTGGTATTGGCCAACCACCACAGTGTGTTCCTTACTGGCTTTTATAGGCGCTCGCTAACAGCACATGACCTTCAGTCTGTTAATGGCTTCCCGGGAGATCTTTGTCTTAGTGTGATCCGTCCGAAAACCACGATGATGAGATGACAAATGGTGCTCTTTAGTTAAATAATTAGAGCCCATGGGGTTAAGGGTTTAAACGTCCACTCTTTTATGTGACAAAAGGCACGGAGTGGGGGCTTGGTGGTATTTTAAAATCACGATGACGGCCACCAGGTTTCAGCATTCAGATGACATGTTTTATTTACAAAAACTTCGGAGCGAGGGAGTGTGTTTTGTGGGTTTTTTTATTGGACCGTTTATTTTCAGCACAAAGGAAGGTACACTTTTCATTAATTATTCACATCAGTTTTTTTTCCTCTCCTCTCTTTTGTGCAAAACATGTAAATGCACACACGGACTCCCAAAGCGATTCATCAGGGAGACACATCAAGGCACACACTGCCATAAGGCAATCAGATATTTTGGCTTTGGTTGATAAAAAAAAAGATACCACATTAAAAAGAAAACAAAGAAACTAAAATACAGAGGCTGCGATAATTACACAGACGATGGTCTAATACTTCAATTAATGCACCAAAATTAGGTTCATATTCTGCTGTGTACGAATGCTATGGTTTGTTAATGAAGCAAACTTCCCTTGGGCCAATGTAAACTTAGTCTTATCCTGACCTTTCATAACTCTCTGTGTGTATGGGGTAAGTGCTTATGTGTGTGAATGTGCGTGTGTGTCTGCCATAACTCACGCGTGCTTGTTAATCTGAATTACTGCTGCTGTGATGATCACATGACTTCGCTTAATATGTTTGTACGTGCGCGATGTATATGAGCAAATTGTGGCAACACAAATTGAAGTACGTTTTCACCCAAATTATATATATATATTTCTATTTACTGTGACAAGTATATACATGTAGCGAGCACGCTCTCACACTACACCAGAGTGAAATTATGTTAGGCTTGACACCACTGAACTGTGAATGGCGAGGGAATAAATAGACTTTGAAAAGCCGTGGTTACAGAGAATCGCACACCTCTGCATAAGCCCCTCAACAATCGCTACCCACCGGAGTCCCACGCGCTCTCCGCAAACCCAAGGTGCAGTCTCCGAACTAATGAGCCCACCATGACTTACGTGCGTCGGCGTGAGACACCGTTTCAACCGCCGCTGCTCGTCTTTTGTGAACTTTCGCGCAGTTGCGGTTGCAAAAGCTGCAAATGGAATGATCTGGGCTGCTAATCTCCAGTCCACCCCCTGTGTGTGTGTGTTGTTTTTCAAAACCACAACCGTATCCTGTGCGCTCTGCCTTACGAAAAATGGTGTGATCGTGGGGACCACGCGAGATCTTGTTGTACCTCCGTGGGGGGGAAGCAAGGTGCGATAATCACACCACCGCTACTCTTTTTTTTTTTAAATCCGACACTATGCTGGGGTGAGTAAGACATTGCGGGGCTGCAGCTTTATATTTCACTATTAATGGGAAGCTTTCCCTTCTGTCAGGTAAACAAGAGCCATCTGCTTTTAAGGGGGGTTTTTTTTTTTTTTGGGAACACAACGCAAAAAAGTTTTCAACGGCGTCTCGGCGGACAATTACAATTGACGTGCCGAAAACGTAGCTTGTGGGCTGAGGTCCAAAAACGAGGACAACCCGCAGCTTCGTAACTCGCTGCATTCTGGGCTTTAAACGCCCACACTTTGCTTCGACCGACGACAGTCAATGCCGCATCTGAGCGGAGAGACGCGTCGTGACCCTGACCGACTTACGCGCAAAGTCACTTGAACGTCTCGCGATTCGCGTGGATGCCTACCGGACTCAAAAATCCATGAGGGATGCCTGACACGCGTCTTGTCCTGCCGTAAGCGTTTGAACGGAAACGTAACGTGTAATTAATGACAACAATAGTAATAACTATAGTAATAATTTACATAAGAACATGTTTTCGGGCTGTCGTGTACTGAAACCAACAATCTTGGGAGATTTTTCAATGCGTTCACGCCATGTGATTACAAAGTGACGACCTGGCTTGACACCACGGCGAACGCACGGAGCACGTAAAGCATCTCTTCGAATGGCTGGCGTCACTAACTCACGGGTGTTAATATCACAAGTCCCCGTACCCTGCTAAACGCTTGTTAAGTAAAAAAAAACGTTAAACTCCATGCAGTGTAAAGGGAAACGTGGATATGTACAGTGTTCCCATTAAAATGCGATCGATAGCGCTATACTCATGGTAATTCTGTCGATGTGTGTTGATCGGTGCCGTTGGCTTGAAAAACTGCATTCCAGTAACCCTGCAGCACAGTGCATAAATATTTAAAACAGATTCTTGATTTTTATACAGCAGTCTTATCTCTGGACGACAAAAGCGTACGCAACTTTTTATTGTTTTTGTTTTTCTTCCCCAAATAGGATATCGAAGCGAAGGCTGTTTAAACGTTAAAAAATAAACCAGCCCAAAGTGTTATTTACCTAAACAAGCTTTACAAACGCAGCGAACGTCACCTTATAGTGTTTTATGCACAACCAACAGCGATAGATTTCTGCACCTTTATGTAAGCAACATAAACCACTTCGACCGGAGGGAACACATTTGTCAATTTTAAAAATACCCATAAACCACACTAAAAGTCCAAGTGCTAATAAAACGTGTACAGTTCGCCCTATAGAAACAAAATAATTGGTTCCGGTTTACGACAAGTCCATTGATACATTAAGAGTATAAAATATTTCATACACTGACGTCGTGTTCAGTTGTATTTATCTTCGTGTTCCTCACCGCCCGCCTCTTGCATCGTTCATTCGTCGAACGTTTGTCGTTGCGTATTTTACGCCGTCAATTCTTTCGCCAACCTCCGCCTTGCATCAACGAATCTGGCTTCGTAACTCCCGCGCGAGCCGCGTGATTATCGTAGGCCCAGCGCTCCCAGCCGCCTAAGTGACGCCCTAATAATAATAATAACTACGACGATAATAATAATAATAATCTGTTATTACGAAGAAATCGGAAAAGCGCGACGCGGGTGCATCTGCCGGCGGCATCACGTGTGCGAGTAGTCGGAGTCGGGAATCCCGCTGTCCCTGTAGCTGCGGTTGCTGCTGTTGCTGCTGTTGCTCGTGTCCCGCTGGTAGACCATGAGCTCCCCCGCGCGCACCGGCGGGAAGATGGTCCGTATGGCGTACGCCGACTTGGCCGCGCCGGCGCAGCACGGCTCGTTGAGCGGCACCGCTTCGAAGCGCGTCTCGCAGATCTCCAGGATGGAGCCGCCTCCGACGCCGACGACGCCGCCGCCGCCGCCGCCGCCGACGCAGGTCTTGCCGGCCGGCTCGTAGTACCCGACGACCGACCGCTCGTCGTTGTCCTCCTCGTCATCGTCCTCCACGTTTTCCCCGTCGTCCTTGTCGCGCCCGCGGCCCCAGCTCTGGTGGTGGCGGCCGCCCCGGCTCCACGCGCGGCCTCGGCCCCGCGCCGGGTGCTGCTGCGCGCGGCCGTACAGCGGCTGGCCCGCCGAGCGGCGCGACCCGGCGTGGTGGTGGTGGTGCACGTACCAGCAGAAGGCGGCGAGCAGCGCCACGAAGAGCGCGGCCGCGACGGCGCCTCCGACCATGCCGGCGAGGGGCAGCAGGGACGGCTGCTGCTGCGGCTGCTGTTCCTCGCCGCCGCCGCCGCCGCCGCCGGGCCCGCCGGCCGACGACGCGGCCGCGGGCCCCTTGCCGTGGCGCCGCGTGCCGGGCTTCTGCTGCAGCCGCGTGGTGTTGACGTCCACGCAGGTGCCGTCGAGCGGCCGCTCCTCCGCCGTGCCCTGCTCCTGCGCGAACTGCCCGCCGCGACGGCGGCCGCCCTTGGCGTGCGGCAGCGGCGTGGCGCAGATGCGGTAGGTGGAGCGCGGCTCCAGGTTGCCGATGAGGAACTCGCCGGCGCCGAAGACGGTCGCCTCGTGGCTGTCGCGCTGCGGCTCGCCGGCCGCCGGCTGTGCCGGCGGCGCCGGCGGCGGCGGCGGCGGCGGCGCGGGGCCTGCCACGCGGGCGGCAGGGCCCAGGCGCACCCAGCTGATGCGGTAGGCGGCCGAGGGCGCCACGCGAGCCCCCGCGTCCTGCCAGTGCAGCCGCACGCTGTTCTCCAGGTCCAGGCACGGCGAGAAGATGAGTTGCATCCCGTCGGCCAGCGGGGCCGAGATCATGCCCGGCACGTGGACGCGCGACGACGATGAGACGACCTTGGCGTGGCCGCCGCTGCCGCCACCGCCGCCCTCCCTCCCGTACGTGAATATGGAGGAGGACGTGGAGGAGAAGTCGTCGGCTTCGGTCAGGACGGTGGCCGGCGGCATGGGCGGCGCGCCGGCCGGCGGGACCCCCCCCTTCGAGATGCTGATGCAGGAAATCTCCTTGAGGCCGAAGTCGCGGATGAGCGTCCCCTTGAAGCGCTCCGGCGTCTGGCACGTGAAGCCCCTCGCGTTGACGTTGGGCCTGCTCCGCAGCCAGTTCCGCAGCCAGACGAGGCCGCAGTCGCAGTGCCAGGGGTTCTTGCAGGCCGAGAGGTGGGTCAGCGATTCGAGCCCGTTGAAGGCACCCTGCGACAGGCTGCGAAGGCCGTTGCCGGACAGGTCGATCCTCTGCAGGTGCTTGAGGCTGTAGAAGACGTTGGACGGAAGTCGCGAGATCTGGTTGTCCTGCAGGATCAGCTTCTGCAGGCCGAGCACGGGCAGGTCCTTGGGCAGGGTGGTGAGAACGTTCCGGGCGAGCGACAGCTCCATGAGCGAGGGCAGCCCCGAAAAGGAGGAGGCCGACACGCTCGCGTCGCCCAGGATGTTGCCGTCGAGCGCCAGGCGGCTCAGGTAGGTCAGCTGCCCGAAGATGCGGTCGGGGATGCGCGAGATCCTGTTGTCGTCCAGCCGCAGCTCCTCGAGGCCCTTGGGCAGGCCGCGCGGGACGCTGCTCAGGTGGTTGCGCGAGAGGAAGAGCAGCTTGAGGCGCGGCGTGCCGTGGAACGTGGCGGGCTCGATGCCCGCGCTCGACACGGAGTTGTCGTTCAGGTGGAGCTTCTCGAGGAAGGGCGTGCGCTCCAGCACGGCGCCCGGCACCACCTCGATGTTGTTCTCCTGCAGGTGCAGCTCGCGCAGGTTCGGCGGCAGGTGCGCCGGGAACTCGTCCAGCCGGTTGTTGTACAGGTAGAGGACCTCGACGGCGGAGAGCGCCTGCAGCATGGCGGGCAGGCCCGCGTTGTCGATGCCGTTGTTCTGCAGGTAGATGATGGTGGCGTTGCGCGGCAGGCCGCCGGGCACGGCCGTGAGCCCGCGGTCGTTGCAGTACACGAAGCCGTTGTCGCAGCGGCACACGGCCGGGCACGCTTCGGCTGCCGTCCCGGAGCACGGCGCCAGCAATAGCAGCAGCTGCGGCAACAGCAGCAGCAAGAGCGGCAGCGGCGATGGCGGCGGCCTGTTGAACGGGCCGGGCTTGGCCGCTCGTCGGTTCGGAAGCGGGCATCTCGACGCCGCGGACGCGCCAACTCCGACCTCGCCGGCGACGGTCGAGGCCGTCGTCGGGTCTCTTCGCGGCGGCTCGCGTTCGGGGGCCTCGCGAGCCGCGCCGAGCCGGCCACCGGTTCCCGCGGCCATGTCGGTCGCGCCTCCGTCCACCTCGCGGGGTCCCTTTCCGTTAATGGCGGTCGTTAGTCGGGCAGGCGGACGAGACGGATTGCGACGTCTCGGATAATGCGTGCCAGCGGCCTGGCTCCATTCATCGCATCTGCGGGAAAAATGCAGGCGAGAGAGAGTGGGTGGGGGACGAGGACATCAAAACATTCATTAGCATCCGTGTAAAGTGGCCCTTGCGGCACGCCGAGAACCGCCTTCACTTTGTACTGCCCACTAATTGGATGTCTGGTCCGCCCTGGGCCAGCCAGCGGTTGGGATATCATTACTGGCACAACATCGCTTTTCGAGATAACACGTTGTCACCGGGGCAGTGGATGCCGCTCCGACTCTGTGAAAACACGCAACAACAAAAAAAAAAGAGAAAAAATAAAGTGTGACAAAAAAGAAGGGACATAAATAGAGACAGGGGAAGGCGTGGGAGTGGGGAGTGAAGGGGCCGACGGATGGGAGGAGGGGAGGTGAGGTAGGAGGGAGGGAGGGCTGTCTTAGCAAAGGGTCTTGTTGGGTTTGCCAGCGGCAAAGAGAGTTGTCAGAGCAGATGCCCACTCCTCTGGGCAACTCCGTCGGTGGCCGTTACGAAGAAGCCTGTGACAGGCCAGGCCGTCTGGCTCTGGATCAGCCATGCTAAAATGCATTGTGGAATGCGCCGCTCGTACATCTGCCTTCTCAACAGAGCGTGCCTAAAGATGCGTCGCATCATTACAGCAGCCTCTTTAAGCGGCGCCACGACGCCTTTCCGAGTCCTTTTCATCGTAGAAGAAATAGCGGGAGCGCCCGGCTCAACAATGTTCGTGCAAGGAATAATTTAAGTAAGGGGATAATGAAGTATTTTTTTTTTCCCTGTTGCTGTGATTGCGGATTGTTTTTGTTGACGGTTGGAAATTATGTTCTACAGTCAGGGCATTGTGGTTGATTCGCCGCCACTCTTGTCGCATGAGTCAGATGAGTCAGTTACGCACTTTCAAATAATGCTCGCATTGTCTCCTCTAAGTCTGCGTCATCTTTGAGAATACAGCGCTGATTTCCATTTAACTGAAAAATATTAAAAAAAATTATTAATAAGAAAATAGACAGCTCGTTTAATGCTTAATAAACACACGTCCTGTTTAATATTTAAAAACACATTTGAGAATGGGCTTCGTCCAGCAGGCCTTAAGCAGCAGAATTACGATCACGCAAGCTGTGTTAAATTAATTGGGAGCGCCTGGCAAAAGGCGCATTTTGAAAATAACTCCGTTGTTATGATCAACCAGGGGTAAAATTGTTCAAATGCAACGATGCCTACTAATGTTATAATGGTATGTTTGTTTTCACCAACTGAACACATACAATGACCTTGTTACGCTGCGCAGAGGCGCCGAATGATAAACGACCAAAGCTGTCATAATAAATCATCAACCCATACCATTATGCAGCATCGATGCAGCAAGCATCCAACTAGACAGAGACATCAGCAGCATTGTTCTAGGCGGTAAAAAAAAAAAACCACCCGAAACATTAAACCAGTGAGAACCGTGGCATTTCTCCACAGCACGTCAAAGCGAGACAGAGGCGGAGCGAAAGGAAATCACGCGTACCTTCGGCGACGTTATTAACACAGTACGAGGCTCGAGGACGGATTCCCACTGGAAGCAATTCCACGGACGTGAACCTATTGCGCTGTCGACATGCACAGGGTGTTGCTTTTTACGAAGATCCTCTGAGCCGATTAGCCCACATTCCTCTCGCAGACGGCTACGTGTTTGTGTGTGGTCTTTTTTTGTTGTTGTTGTTGTTGTACACTTCCCTTCGCTGCGGCGACGATAATAAGATTGTAAGCCGGGCTGGCAGTCGCTCCTATGTCGACACAACGAGCAAAACTTGTTACCCTAGGGCACACAGATGGGTGGGTCAGTCCGGCCCTCGTTATAAGATTGTTGTCGTTTTTAAAGACGAGCTTAATGTTCACATCACATTATTGACTTTCATGTTCCATTTCCGCCCATCCTCGGCCAAGCAGGGGCTCGGGAAAGTACGCACTTCTGAAGTAATAACGCGGCTTGCTTCGCTGGCTGTTACGTTCCTTCCTCGCGATCGGAAAGCCTCACTATCTCGCCGTCTCATCCCCGCACACCCGCCCGCAACGTGACCGCTCGCTGTTAGCTTTTTCGCCCCCTGCGAGCGAGTGAGCGCGGGTGGGCTTCAGCAGCCGCTCTCCATAGCACTTGGTCGCTGCGCACAGTGTTGCCGGCTTGCACTCCTTTGCTCCCAACACCAGTCACATCTTGTCCTTTTCAAGCCCGCCACCGGTGACCTGCCCCGCGTGGCCTTTGCAACGAAAGCTTCTCGCCGGAAGATCCGCGGAGGATTTTCAGCTTCCACTCCTCGCCGGCAGCGAAAGGAAATTATGAGTCCGATAGGCTTGAAGTTTGGGCAGAATCGCTGCCCCGCGCTGACAAATGTTCTTCTCGGCCTACACGTACATATTATATCTCTCTCTCTCTCACGCGTGATTTTTTTTTTTGTTAAACTCCCGCCTTTGTTGACCGCCTGTATTTTTTTTAACCCTACCTTCGTCCGGAGAGTTTCGATATTCGCGAGAAGTGCTGAGTGCGGCACGAAGAGCCGGCGCAGCAAATTGAAAAACCAGCCTCGCTTTTCGCGCCGATGGAAGAACGCGCTGCTGCCTGCGCGCTAATGCAGTGTAGTGCCTGCAGCACTTACACACCAGCGGTTCTCTCGCCGAGTCGCTCTCTCTCCTAATGCGCCAATCCAATTTATTCTCCCCTGTTAACACGCGTTTTGTGAACAATAAAAAAAGTAAAGGGGTCAGTGGAATGAGAGAGAGAGAAAAAAAAATCCCCTCTCTCCTCCGTACGTGCACACGCGTGTGCATGCGTGAGCGAGTTTAATTACTACGCCGGTTGCGCATTAGTTGTGCTTGCTCGCTACTAAATAAAATATATGATGGTTACTCGTGTAATGTGCCAGCGACGAGGACACGATGCATTAATTAAAATCCGCATTCTAGAAAACCCGCTGATCGTCGCTCGCCGACTGTATCGGCCAAACAACTGCACTCTCTCACTCGTTATAATTTAAAATTATTTTAAACGAAAATATATATCACACGTATTTGTTCCTCTTCAATAAAACCCCCAGTTATTTATGCCATTTTATCTTTCCCAGCTTTATATTTTACCTGTCATGTTCCTCTCATGAAGGGATGCCTTTTTTTCCCCCCCTCTTTCTAATGTTATTTAAAAATGTATCTTGGAAATTCCACACATTTCTCCACCGGCAATAATCTCTACCCGCTGTCTCATCTCTCTTCTGAATCGCTGCCTGCCGCTTCGTGCTTCATCCATATTGCCTCCTTGCCTCGGTCCAGCAGCCCCCCCTACATCTTTAATTAATGAATTCGTCATTAATTGGCTACAGAGGCGTGCGTGGGTCTTCGTCACACTCGCTCCCGCTGTGCCAGTCTTTCTCGGAGCCTCTCGGAATGCGCTACACAGCTCGACAGCCGTAACCGCGGAGGGTATTTCTCGCGCAGCGGTAGCCTCTGCCTCGAACCGGCGCCGGGCCTGGCCCATTCTGTTCAAAAAGCTGCCGCTCTAATCCGCAGACCGGTTGTTTACATTCACGACGACTGACAGTCCAATTACAGAAACACAAGGGTAGAGAACCGGTCCGTAAATTGGCTTCTTATTGCGCTGTTGAATATAAGTCGGGGAGCGTTGGAACGCCGTCTAACGCCAGTTTCCCCGGAGATGTGGCGAGTAGAGAAGGAGCGGGTTGTGGTGGGGGGGTTGTGGTGGGCCACGGATGAAAATGCCTCGAGGGTCGTTGTATCGACATTTGCAGCATTTTATCGACACCCGGTTGAATGAACGCGCACTTGGATACAAAACACTTCTCTCCCGATGCACAGAGCTGCACCGACACCCATGTGTCTAAGGCACACACGGCCATAAGGTAACGGCAGTGCAGTGTAGATACACGAGGACAGAACGGTATAGATCATCCGTATCACCTTAACAGACTGTTTAGAGAACTGGTCCCTAGTAAAGCCGGTGGTGGCTCGCGAGGATGTTGCGTGGCCGACACCGCGCGCGACCGCCTTTGTATCCCCAGTGCTGCATCGAGTTTTCACTTAAAGTTGAGCTGATGTGGAAGCGACCCTGCAGCAGCTCGGGTATCATTCACCCAACTAATGTCAGCTGTGGTTTGGAATTGAACTTGGTTTGCTGGTTTTATAACGGAGTGCACAAACCACTATCTCGTTATTGCGCACTTCAATGAAGCGCGTGTACGCGTGTACGCTCATACGCGGGGAGAACATGCAAACTCCACACAGAAAGGCCCCCGAGCCGGGGATTCGAACTCGGGGCCTTCTTGCTGTGAGGCGGCAGCGCTACCCACTACGCTACCATGCCGCCCGGCAACGTCTTCTGCCATCCTGAAATAGACCACACCATTATGACAAGTTTAATCGTTTTACTTCTAACCCTAGAACAATAAAGCCGTACCCTCCGTCGCTGGTAGGTGGAGGCAAAAGTGGTCCAAAGAACACCGCAGCTTTTCAAGTAAATTGCACACTCAAATTAACTGCCCACATCTGCGCGTGAGCCACTACAGCTCTCATCGAGCAGAAACATCTTTGCCCCATCGTCACTGAGTGGCGGATGTAAGGGAAATTACTAAGAGTAGAAGCCGAGTAAATTGCATGTATTTCTAGCAAATGTGTTTATCCACTACCCCCCCCATCTCCCCTTGTGCTTCCCCCGATGTTGTCCAGCCATTTAAGTCATGTGGTAGGTGAGTTGGTTTTCCACTGCTGCAGCCGAATTAAGCACCTGGCGCCAGATATTTAATTCGAGCCTCGATGTACATATGCGTGAAATGGAAACTCGCCAGTGGCAAGAGATTACTTTAGATTCAAAGGGAGGATCAAGTTGTCAGGATTTAGCTGCTGAAATACGAACTTGTACTCTTTGGATTGCTCGGAGTTTAAAGCACGTGTCATTGCAAGTGGGGCAGCTATCACTGTGGTCAGAGCATGTGTTGAATATTACAGTAAAAGCAGTGCGCAGCCGATTACAATTCTAGTGGAAACTTAAATTACTTTTTTTTTAACAATGGCAGCGCTTCGGAGCAGCTGGAAACAGAGAGATATTTCTGTCAATGAGGGTCATCACCTGAAGCTGATTGTCCGAAGAACTTTAAGTTACGAGACGGTGTGAATTAACAAAGATGAGCATGGGGTGTTTTCATCCGGAGGAATTGTACGATGTATTGCTGTTGAAATTCAGTGGAAACCAATTGCCAAGCAACAGCCATACCTTTGTTTACATGTTATGATGATAAGAGGCTGACCATCGTGCTTCGAAGAATCGCAAAGAAGAAGATGATAAGATATATATTTGTGTGTTTGTCCAATTGTTATGCTGAAATACCGAATAGATCCAGAAAATAACGAGGGCTAAGCGTACGCTATACAGCACGGTATTTTACTGAAAAAGGAGCGTTAATGTTTCATTTACCCCAGTTCGTAACATTGATCACTTATCAACGACGCTGAATATGCTAACGCTGAATTAATGGTCACATGATGAATGGCAATGCAGAGAACAGGCCTTTTTCTACATTATTTGGACTGAAACTACGAGTGGCTGCATATAATGTCCTATTTAATGGCAATTCGCATCAAGTGGGTTTCAAAGAACAGTGTGATGTGGATTTATGAACAGATCTTGTTGCCGTAGATGAGGAGGTATCTATCTTAAAACTCGTCCTATTCATACCCTTTAATAATAATACAATCTATGGCACGCATATATTACATACCGAAGGTATTCATCCCAAGAGAGAACAACTCGGAGGCGCAAGGAAGCCGCAGAGAGGTGGGCAGGGGGGGAAGGCAGCCACATGTTAGCCGGCGCCAACATTTGCCAGACACTGGGTCCTATATATTACGTTATCGGCCCACGGTTGGAAGGAACGGCTGATGATGCTTCCGACGTGAGAGGCAAAACGTCGCGGAGGAGAGAGGGAGATCGCTCGACAGGGCTGTCCCGATAGAACAGCTCTGAACAGCAACTATAATGAGTGTTTTTCAGTTGCGGGAGGAAACCGGAGAACCCGGAGGAAGCCCACGAGGAACAGGTGGGAAAGAACGCACAAACGCCACGCAGAAAGGCTTCCGTGGGAGAAATCGTACCGCCTCGAGCAGGACTTTTTTTTTAGTGACTCGCAGATGTTACCACACGCCGCAATGGTAACATCTGCTATAACCACACGTTATAGAAGGGAAACCGTAATACTGTTCCCTTTCGCAAACAGCTTTTGAATTACACCCTCTTAATGATTAAAACGTTCTGCAATTAGGATCATCATCATCATTCTCAGTAGCCGCTTAATTCTGTACGGGGTCGCGGGGAACTGGAGCCTATTCCGGCAGACAGGGCGCGAGGTAGGAGCATAGACTCTAAATGGGAGACGCCAGTCCACCTCGTGGCACCTGGGGCGATTTAGTCAGCAGGACAATTAACCTAGGCAGCAAGTCTTTGAGCTATGGTACACGGCGAAAACCCATGCTGACATGGCAGAACATGCAAACTCCACAGAGAAAGGTACCCGAGCCGGGAATCAAACCCAGGTGGTTCTTGTTGTGAGGTGGCAGAAGCTACTCATCACGCCGCCACCACCACGGTTAGAATCGATGTCAACAATTTTTGTCATGTTGAAACATTTGTATCACACATGTCACGTGCCATCATCATCTCCTCAGCAGCAGCAATGATCATATTACACTGTATACAGGAATGATTATCAGCAGCAGTTATCAATACCATTAATTATCATCACAATTGTTACCATTAACAACAGCACAGACGGTGGTAATCGTCATTACCAATCAATAGCATAAATCATAATAATCAGTGATCATCAGCGAAAACATCAGCAGCAATCATCAGCGGCGCGCCACTAATCAGCATCAGCATGCATTTGCATTGTCAGTGTTAAAAAATAATTAACCTGCGTTACCTCGATAATTGCTTACAAAACCTGTTCTTTCGGGATAGCTGCGTCAATGAGCGCTCCCCCTCTCGCCTTCACAACGTGTCGCCCTTCACGTTGGAAGCATCCTCCTCTGGCGTACTGAGGCGAAACGTCGCGAAGGAGAGAAGGGGAACGCTCGACACGGCTATCCCGAAAGAACCGCTCTGGTAAGAAATTATCACGCACTGAGTACGTAAATCACCATCCATCCATCCGTTTTATAAACCGCTTGCCCTGGTGAGGGTCGCGGGAACAGCTCTTTAATGAGGGTGGACCAGACATCCCTCTCCTCAGCAACAGATTCCAGCTCTTCCTGAGGGATTCCCAGGCGTTCCCTGGTCAGCCGAAGGATATAATCCCTCGAGCGTGTCCTGGGTCGGCCTCTAGGTCTCCGCCCAGTGGGCCGTGCCTGGGAGACTTTCTGGGGGAGCCTCCCAGGGGGGCATCTTTACCAGGTGCCCAAACCACCTCAACTGGCCCCTCTCGATCCGAATGAGCAACCTCATTTCTGCTGCTTGTATCCGCGATCTCGTTCTTTCGGTCATTACCCAAAGCTCATAACCATACGTCATCGTCATCATTGTCAGAACCCGCTTAATCATGTACAGGGTCGCGGTGAGCCGGAGCCCATCCCGGCAGACACAGGGCACAAAGCAGGGCCACACCCATGATCGGACGCCAGTCCACAGGGCTCATGACCATACGTGAATCACCTCATCATCTGTATATCAAGTCATCATCGTATCATCTACACCACTCATCACCACCACTACCATCAACCACCGTTCGCTGTAATAACAAACATCTATCTATCCCAGCCACTTCATTAATCCTTTTAAAAAAGCGAGAGCAAATCTCAAATTGAAAACGAAGTGTCGTGCAGCTGCCCGTGCGTGGCTTTGCAGAGGCGTCGGGCACAAAAGCGAAGCCTTTGTTTTTGCGTCAGGTGAGTGCTTGTCGGTGGCCACTGTATCATCTCGCAGAGCCCAGTTTAATGATCCGGCCTCTTGGAGCAAAGCGCTCGTATTAGGAGCAACTGTGTATTTTTGTGAGTGGCAGGGAGGCGTTGGGGGTCCTCGGAACGGGTGATGAAAAGGGCTATCGGAGCATGAGATTGGTTTAGTATTATCTCGTACGTTGCCACGGACACACGAACCCTAACTCTGCTCACGAAAAAAAAAGCTGGAGAGTGCGTTACGAGTGGTGAAGGGGCTTTGTGATACCGTATTTGCTGTAATAGAAGTGCGATTAACCTTTGCCCTCCCGCCTCCCCATTACCGTTTTGATTCGCCCGTATTTTCACGAAAGAGGGTAGGTATATAGCCGACTCATCCAGATTACGGTACTGGACTGTGTGGAACCTGAATGCACTCTTTGCATGGGTACCCAGGCACTGTGGTAATAAGGGCCCTGATTATAATGAAACAATGTCACTTTATTTTGTGTAATAACCGTACGTTCTTCCCATGAATGTCACCGTATTACCGTACTTGCTGTACCAACTGCGCAGTGACCATGTTCCTGCCATCCTGCAGGTCACTTTCAAAAGCAATTCTGTACTTGCCCTTTTAAGATACCCGCCCAATGTTAATCCACCTTGCAAAAAGCCTCTAGCACATGCAGTGCGGTTGTGAGACGTTGAAAGTAGCTTAATATGCAATACATGTTTTGGAATTGCCATTAACTCAACAAACATAACTAAACACTATTTTAAATTTCACTTTTAAACTGTAGGGGTTCCCCGCCCCCTCCATTTGCAGTAGAATTGAAATACAACTATTAAATATAAAAATAATAAACGTTTAAAGGATTGGGGAAATGTTTGATATAATACCAATAATACTGTTCAACCCATTGTACTGTAAGTGTAAGTGTATTGCACTTTACGTGTCGTTCTCAGTATGGCCACGGGTACAGTAGCTGTCAATGTGCTGAGACAATCGTCCTGTTCATATAATTCGTATTATAAGTAAATAACATTTCAGCAACTGTCAATGCACTGCTGGATGAAGGCCTCCCCATGCCATGTTGCTCATGGATGCAGTGTAACTATGCTTCGCTGCGTAGGTCAGTAAAGAATGGTAAAGCAGCACATGTTTAGATATCGCTGGCCGCCTATGTTTAGCCATAGCCGAGAATCGAACTCAGGTTACCAGGTGCATAGCGCAGTGCACCAATCAGTGCGGCAAGCAAACCACTGAAACGTATTGTTTTAAGTATAACAATTGTATCCTCATCTATCGTAACATTCTGTATTCCTATCAAGCAATGTTTTACAATTTACGTAAAAAAAACTATGTATTTTATAAAAAAAAATCACAGATACAACCAGAGAGAAAGGCCTATCGGAGATAATTCCAGGACCATAACATAAATAAAAAATCATCCTAACGGAAACGAAAATGAACCTTTTGTGATATTTCAAATTCCTACAGTCTTAATATTTTGAAATCTTTTCTATTTAAGATTGTGTTTACTTCTGCCGAAAATAGGTTAACATTCTCCGCCACAATGACATTATTTGCTACACGCAGAAATAATGCTTACGGTTAGGAAATATTCCACACGTATTAGCTTTATTTTCTTAGCTTGCATAATTCACTGGGCTTCCAATTTTGTGAATATTACGGAAAAGAGAAATGATCCTGACATGCATGGAATTGCGCATTGAGGCTTGAATAAGAAAAAAGGCAGGGTGATATTAAAGTGCTGAATCTACCCACCCCACTAGAAGTGTCGAAATGCCACAGTGGGGCCAAGTTGGCTGGTTCACTCAATTATGAAATAAGGTCTTCCCTGCAGAGGAAGGGGGGCACGTGGTAGAATTTGAACTGTGCGCGCGCTGCGTGTTTACAGTGCGTTTTAAGTTTAAACAAGCGCGCCGTTTATTGCCTTCATAATTTTGAAAAATGCTCATTCGGGATCTGAACGTGGCTGGGGTAACTCACCCACCCACCTACCCACCAACTCACCCACCCACCTACCCACCCACTGACACACCGACCTACTCAATCATCCACCTACCCACCCACCTACCCACCCACCTACCCACTCAATCACTCAATCACCCAGCCACCCACCTACCCACCCACCCACTCAGCCACCTACCCGCCTACTCAGCCACCCACCTACCCACCCACTTACCCACCTACCCACCCGCCTACCCACTCAATCACCCAGCCAGCCGCTCAACAGAGCAGCGCTCTGGACAAACCGCAGTCGGGAGGGGAACAGGCGCTTCGCCGCGGGAGCTCGGGGGAAATTATCTGACGGCTGTCGTCTGCGTGGGCCGCATGGTGTCTGTGTAGCGGTGGGTAGCGCTGCCGCCTCACAGCAAGAAGCCCCAGGGTTCGAATCCCGGCTCGGTTGCATTTCTGTGCGGCGTGGGTTTTCGCCGGGCACTCCGGTTTCCTCCCAGTCAACAAAACATGCCGCTGCATAGATTCATTGGCTTGCGGACTAAGTTGCCCCCGGTGACCTGTGACGGACTGGCGTCCCATCCTGGTTGTAGCCCTGCCTTGCGCCCTGTGTCTGCCGGGATAGGCTCCGGCTCACCGCGACCCTGTGCAGGATTAAGCGGTTTCTGACAATGAGATGAGGTCTTCCCTGCATTGTACAATGCCTCTGCTACAACACTTCTGTAGGGCGCTCATCCTATCAAGACTTACACGTCTCAACTTGGCAATGAATCGCTTTGACCAATAAACTTTAAGTCGTTCAGTTCAATCCCTGCCATACCACAAGAAGGCTTATATTTGCTTGATTCCCAAAGGTTCCCGTCTAGCCCACAAGCAGAAAGGGATGTCAGGATTGTTATGGGAAATGAAATATCAAATAATAATAATCATGGCATATTTATTTTCCCCACATGGTTGTTTTAACAAGTCGTCCCGCTAAAGAGATCGTATATGTAATGATAATAGCTCTATTTACTTTTACAGTAAAACCTATATTCAACGGACTTCGGAACAACAGATGCTCTCCGCTACTTCTAAGAAAGCAGTCTGCATCGGAAATAATGGAAATATTGATTGATTTATTTGTGTTCGTGTTTTCATTACTGCGATTAGATGCATGTATTTCTCTGTTTAATGGTGTTCAGAGTTTCTAGGCTGTTGTAAGAAATGGTCATTACTCGTATATAATAATAATAATAATAGCATTTTATAGAGCGCCTTTCACCCGAAGGTCACAAAGCGCTGCAGGGATTGAACTGAAGGACTTAAAAGCATCATATAAACATGCGGATTTAACGGACTTCCAGACACCCTTTCCCCCTAATTGTCCGTTAAATTGAGGCTCTTAATGTAATGTCAACGTGGTTTCATGATGAAATGAGCCAAAGCTAATTTCCATTTTATAGCTCTGAGCCATTGCTGGACATTCCACATTCCGACTGCAAGGTCGATTCTGTCCACTATTGGTGACTTCCACGTAAATCTGGTGCCGATTTTATCAACCCTGTAGATATGAAAAGCTGATGTGTCTCTTTAATTCACAAGCTTGCAATTGCAAACCACGTGCTCGGCTGCTGTGCTGCCTAGTCACGTGCATGACTACAATGAAAGCCATAACAATGTGGCACGTTATACATTCATTGTATCGCTCGGTGCGGAGGAGCGGTTCACACACAGCACTATGAACCCGGTGACCCGAGTTTGGCTCTCGGCCATGGCTCACACTCAGTGGCGATGTCTGAATAGGGCCTGCTTCCTTTACTTTTCCAGTCTGCTGCCCAGGCCAGCGCGGAGAAGTATGGTCAAACCACCGCCCCCTCCCTACGATTGACACAGTAGAAGGGGGACTGCGTCCCGTATTGTTATTGACAAACGGATAAACTTCAGAGCTGTTCTTTCGGGAAAGCCGTGTCGCTTCCCACGTTGGATGATGATGCTTCCAAAGGGCAAAGCGTAACGTTGCGAGGGAGAGAAGGAGATCTCTCGACATGGCTAGCCCGAAAGAACAGCTATGATGAGTAACCATCATTAGTCAAGCCGTGAAAACCTACATCAGTATAAACGGATAAACAACATTTCTCATCCCACGTTCGAGGCAGCTTCACGCAGCCTCCAACGTATGAGACGAAACATCGCGATGGAGAGAGGAGGATCGCTCGCCACGGCTATCCATAAGAACAGCTCTTAGGAGCAATTCTCATACATTGAACCGTAATAACCTACGTCGATACACAGGCTTGAACATTGTACCTTTACCATTTTTGAACAGATGTGCAAGTTGAGAAAAATAATGACATGGATTCTGAACAGCTCTCACCGCTTATCATTATTAAACCCGCGCCGCGTACACGCGAAGATGCGTCTCTTGGTGAGACGTGAACACGACTCAAGGCCAACGATTGTGGGCAAATAACAAGATAAATTGCGTTGCATCTCAGCGGCACAATAGGAAGGCACAGTTGCGACGCGCGGTTACGTTTAACTGGTCTTTGTGGAAATGCTTCATCCTCATTCGGAATGAATGCGAAGATGAGAGCAAAGGCGTGAGCTTTCAGCTGCAACAGGAATTTCGCTCACCGGCTATTAGTTTAACGACAACAATATCGCGCGAAGGGAAAGTCCCCAGTAAACCGTGACAATTGTTCTCCGGTTGCCGGTGTCTTCGTGCATGCCCCCTAATGCGGTGTTATTCCAATCAATCGCTATCGAATGAAGAGTCACTCGTGGGGGAAGCGTGTTGTGGGCGGAGGAGCTGTGGCGCGGCGGGTTAGCGAGACGCGCTTTCAACCCAGCGGCCCGAATTCACGTCCCTTCATCCCCATCCATCCATCCATTTTCAGAAACCGCTTAATCCTGTACAGGGTCGCTGTGAGCCGGAGCTTATCCCGGCAGACACAGGGCGC
>JAZEWU010000023.1:3309354-3327734 GCA_036362915.1 Geotria australis | reverse complement strand
TTGTGAAAAATACGACGGTCCTATCGTGGGAAAACCAGAACAGGTGGCAACGCCTTGCTGCCCATCCAACACTACAAGCGACACAGGAGTACGCATAGAGGTCATAGTCTATCGTGGGTTAACGTATGGCTTTTGGCAAAGAGAAATCCAGTGCAATGTTCTCACCAAAGACAGCAGAAAGCAACCTGATTACTGATTTCAATCTGCCACACTCTGCCACTCAGTGCAATGCGTGGACATTTCTCCACCCCTGATGCAGTGATCGGATCTGTTTACCCTTAGACGCGCCAGTCAATTTGCCAATCTGGCAGTAAAAACAACAGCACCCTACATTAACACACAAAAACACGGCTAAAGAAGTGTACTGATGCGAGCTACTGAAGCTATGATTAATTCCTTTATGTGGGGCAATGACGTGACGCCGAGAGGCTTTTTTTTATTTAGGCAATACCCTGACTGATGGTGCTGTGATTAACTTGCATTTGTCTTTCTCAAGGTGATGTCAGTGTACCGTGCTTATGCGTGCAGAAAAAAGCACACACGCTAGCCTCAAAAGAAAGTGATTGCATGTCTTAAGATTCCAGGAAGAAGCAGAAAACAATTTCATCACGTTAACCCAAGCAGTTAATTTCTTTCCTAAAGTGCTTGAACGCTTTTATATTCCAGGTAGCAATTTATGACAAACCTTAATGTCACGGGTTGGAGGGGTTAAGTATAATGTCACGGGGTTATTGATTATACTTTACATTTAGAAAAAAAAAACCACTTTTCAAATGTTCACCCGTTAGAGAAAGCGGAGGAAATGTGTTCGCTATTAAGAGCACCTGACGGCTCACAGGGTTAACGCGCACAAAACTTCCCTTTGTGATGGGAATACTGAATAAATCACGGGCGCGCGCCCTGTTCACGGAACGCACATTTGCATTAATAGCAGCTGCCACTAAGCAAGCAAAGAGCTCAATTATGGAATTCATCATGTTGCCATGTGCCCCATTGTAACGGTCGTGCGCGCGGCGTTTAGCTTAATTGGAGAGCAGCGCTGTTACCTGGCCTTGAGTTTGCTCTCTGCCCCTGACAGCAGTCCCTACCGCGCGTGCACAGTTCCTTGCTAACTCTGCACGGCCGTTCGACGGCTGGATGCTGTGATTCGCTCCTTTTGTGTACCAAAAAAATAATAATAATAGCGATTAATAGAGCGCCTTTCACCCAAGGGTCACAAAGCACTGCACAAGGGCCGCAGAGAGAATGGCATTTCATCAACGACAAAAAAACCTATATGTACTGGCGTCCCATCCTGGGTATAGCCCTGCCTTGCGTCCTGTGTCTGCCGGGATAGGCTCTGGCTCACCGCGACCCTGTAGAGGATTAAGCGGTTTCTCACAATGGATGGATGGATGGTTATTGAGAGCTGCACGGGCGGTTGCGGGAACCGAAACCCCCTGCTGAAAACTTCAGCTCCCGTTCCAAATGTGTAAGTCTAACAATGCTGGTACAATGTTTAACACAAGTGGTGGCGGATTTTCTTCAAGGTTTGCATCGATTTCACTTCATCTGCTGTGGTACCCTTATATTGTACCAGCTTCTTTGATATAAAAAAGAATAACCGTCTGCTGATGTAGGTTTTCACAGCTCGACGTATGACAATTGCTTTTTAAAGCTCTTCTTTCGGAATAACCGTGTCGAGGGGAGGCATCTTCAGAACCCCTGATGATGCCGCCATCGTGGGAGGCGAATCGTCGCAAAGGAGAGGCAACGCTCGACACGGCTATCCCGAAAGAACAGCTTTGGAAAGCAATTCTCAAAAGAACAGTCCAGTAATATTGTTAGAAAACTGGACAAAATGCAAAAAAATGATTGCAATCAATATATGTACGCTGCAGCCATTCCTCATACACTCACGGGGTGGGCGGCTAAGGCAGAATGCCGGATAAACAAAGACAGATCGCACCGTTACGCATTCCGTTGAACGATACACAATAGCTTAGAGTTTAACATTGACCCTGTTATGCCATCCTGAGTTGTCTTATACCTCCCATTTAACAAAGCCACGCTCTTGCCCATAAACCGAGACCGATCTGTGTGTACCGTTTGGTTTCGGATCTAAAGGCATATCTGAGGGGCTACGATATGCTGCGTCGATGTGTAAGCCGGCCGGTACGGTGGCACGGTGAGTAGCCCTGCCGCCTCACAGCAAGAAGGACCCGGGTTCTACTCTCGGCTCGGGTGTCTTTCTGTGTGGAGTTTACACGTTGTCCCCGTGTCCGCGTGGGTTTTCGCCGGGCACTCCGGTTTCCTCCCACAGTCAAAAGACATGCTGCTGCATAGATAAATTGGCCTGCTGATTACAATTTCCCCCGGTGCCCTGTGATGGACTGGCGTCGCATCCTGGGTATAGCCCTGCCTTGTGCCCGGTGTCTGCCAGGCTAGGCTCCGGCTCACCGCGACCCTGTACAGGATTAAGCGGTTTCTGACAATGGATGGATTAATTCTTCCCCCTAATCTAAAGCAAATGTAAAAGTACAGCCCTGAAATATATAACCCATGCCATTAGTAGCAAAAGGGCCTCTGCCAGAATGCGCTATAGATATCCCCCCAGAGGGTATTTGGCCTTCCCTTCCATGCTGACGATACATCTTAGATATAGATAGATGTTTATTATTACAGCATAAAAATACTCATTGAGCTTTCAAGCTCTTCAGAGGAGGTGGGAGTACCCAAGCTTTACCCAACCGTGCACAGCCTGCCGATCGACTGTAGTGAAGCAATTTGCATCGCTGGGTGTATAGAGGTGCGGAGGGATTTAAGACATTGTCGGATTGCTGCAGCTGCCGTGTCTGAAGATAGAGTCGAACCGGCAGCCTTTGGATTGCGAGTCCAGTGTTTGAACCACTGCACCGCGGCAGTTATCCTTCCATAGGGACTGTACTTCAATTGGACACAATACTGCTCCAAGCATTGATTTAAAAAAAAACCCAACGTATTGATGTACGTTTTCACGGCTCGATAAATGAGAATTTCTCTCAAGAGGTGCTCTGTTGGGATAGCCGTGTCGAACGTTCCGATTTTCGAATAAGTCTGACGATGCATCCAACGTGAGAGGCGAAGCGCCACGAATGAGAGAGGGGGGACGCTCGACACGGCTATCGCGAAAGAGCAATTCTTGAGAGCAATTCTCCTAAAAAAACACCTCCTCCACAACCGCATTGGTGAAGCTTTGTGTGCCGCTTGTTTAATACGCTACAAATATGCAAGGTTCCGCTCTGTGTCTCTGCCGTTCTCTCTTACTCACTCTCTCCCGTTACTTGGCAGCTATCAGGGTAAACAGTGCTGTGTGTACATAGTTTCCTGCTGATTTGGGTCTGTACTGGGAAGTTCTAAGAACAGCAGTCATCAATAAATGTGTGCCGCATCCTCCGTAATTAGTGCTTGTGTTGGCACTTCTCACCTGCCCGTTTTACGAACTGCACACTTTCGGAGCGAACACTTAGAGCACTGGTTATATATATCGAGTGTTGCGGCCAACTTTTGAAACACTAATTTATTAGAAAGTAAAAATAAAAATATGTTTATTGAGGCAGATCATTTTCGGGGTGCAGAGTAGTTAGCTCACTACACTGTGAATGCGGCGACCTGAGTTCAATTCTTGCCCAATGTTGATATCACTGACACGTGATGTCTGACTTGGTCCTGCCTCCTCTCCCATCTCTCCCAGCCCTCCCCCACTCCCCCCCTAATCTTCACTAATCCCTTCGGGTCAAGTTTAATTCCTTATTTACCCAGGAAAGTCACACTGAGTTTCGAGACTCACGTCTGAGATTCCTGCATTGGAATGTTCGACCAACACCGATTACATCGTGCGTTTTTTTAGCTATGGGAGGAAACCTGTGATACCAGAGGAAACCCACACAGAACAGGCGGAGAACATACAAACTCCACACAGAAGGGCTCTCAACCCCAGGCCCTTTTGGCTGTGAGGAATGAGTGTTATCACTGCACCAAGCGTTCACCCTCATTTCTTATGTGCCCATGAATGTCACATACTGAGTCCAAAGACTATTTAAACAACACTCACGACTGACACAGTGTGAGGAGGCCTTCATCCAGCAGTGGGTTGCCAAAGGGCTGTGCCTGCTGAATAGCTCGTAAAAATATATATTTTCAGTATTCTTGTCTGACAAACGTCTGCCCAAACACCGTAAGCACTGTGCACACAGGTGTAATCGTGAAACAGATTCTTTCCAGATAAGCGAAATATCTCGCATTCGGTATGACTTATTCTTTGTTAATGACTCAAAATTCCGGAGTCAGCATCCATTAGGGCCTGTTTGTATGCCTGCCTCTTGGCATTGTGAGCAACAGAAAAAAAAAACACAATTACGAAAGTTACATTTTTTTCCAAACTGCCATCCTTAAAAAATATATATAAATGCCTTATTGTTTGCATTCAAAATATGTCACGGGCATCATTGTATAATACAAACATTTTCATTTAGTTGCCGTACTTTTTTAAATGAGCGCACGTTTGTGCATGCTTAGGGAAAAAAACATCAAACGCTGTCAGTTGAGCCGGCTTTTTTCTGGATTTATCATGCCACACCAGATGTTCTTTTCTTCACAGATTTGCATGTGCTCGTGTGTGTCGCATCCATTCAGTCAGTTTTTACTTAAGCTGGAAGGAACCGATGAGCTATATTGCTCTTTTTAACAGTTGTCCAGTGAGGAGGAGTAAACAGACAAAGGGTGCAAGGTAGGGTTATACCACCGATGGTACGCCAGTCCATCGCAGGACACTGGGGTCATTTTTATCAGTAGGTCAAACAACCGAGGTGACAGCTGCATGTCTATGGACGGTGGGAGGAAACTGGAGTGCGCGGCGATAACCCACGCGGATACGGGGAGAACATGCAAACTACACACAGAAAGGCACCCAAGCTGGGAATTGAACCCAGGTTCTTCTTGCTGTGAGGCAGCAGCGCTACTCACTGAGCTACCATGCCACATCCAAAGTGCAGTCATTTGTATGACGCGTGTACATGTCCACTGTACCTCACGCTTTACAGGACCAAGCCCACCGTAACTTAGAATGGAAAATATAAAAATGCATTTTTGTTTCTTAATTTGCCACTAGTCCAAAGAAACTGAGAGTGAAAAACTACATCTTCCGTGTATGTTGCATCGTCATTGTGACTTATTAAAAGAGGCAAGTTTCATGAGCGATAGCAGTTGAAGTAGTTTCTTACAATAAAATATCAATTATATGAGTATTGGTGATTTGTAAAGGAATGCGAATTTTATTAAATTAACTTTAAAAAGTTTCAAGTGCTGAATAGTGAAACAGTCGAACCATCTGTGAATGTTTGTGGATATTAAAATCCTTTGAAACAGCTCCCCAGGTGTTATGCCATTGTGCGTTGGAGTAATGGCTTAAATTAGAGAGTTATTCCATCTGTACTGATGTAGATTTTCAAGGCTCGATTCATGATGGCTGCTCTTCAGAGCTGTTCTTTCGGGATAGCCGTTTCAAGCATTACATAACACCTGATGATGCTTCCAATATGGGAGGCGAAACGTCTCGAAGGAGAGAGGGAGATCGCTTGACACGGCTATCCAGAAAGAACAGCTTTGTGACCCTCGGGTGAAAGGCGCTATATAAATTGATATTATTATTCCTCTACCTAAAATTATATATATTAGTCCTCAGCATATCCCTTTTTTCTCTCTCCATAACTCATTATCCTTCTGTATGTTATCATAAAACTGTGCTCTTAGAGTAATCGTGTTCACAGACATCGTGTTCCCGTTGAGCAAGGTAATGCCACCAGTTTATTTACAATTGATTGGGGCAGATTACTTCACAGTACCACTTCTGAAATCAGTTCAGCGGGCCTCTTCACTGCATAAGGGATACACTTTTAATTAACTGCGAATGTTTTTTTGTCCCACGTTAAAAATACTTGAATTTGTTTTATAAAATTATATTAGTTGTAACAACCGAACAATGTTCAAAGAAGGTTACGTGATGATTTAACATGAAGGCTTTCGTGACCAATGTCCATCCATAGTATATCCCTTTTTATGGGTTAGGTCACGTTTACGACGCTTCTATTTTACGTGACCTAACCCATAAAAAGAGATATGGAATGAATAATGTGATGATGATTTTTTTGCATTCAGACTTAGACAATCAATTGTCGATGCTGGATTTAATCACGTATGGTAATCCGTATTCAAACCTAGGACCTCTGTGTTCTGACATGAGCATACCCATGCTCAGAATATACCTCGCAGTATAAATGTCAGGCTCAGTACTGACCTGTTATTATGGATTGAACCATGCATTGGACAACATTTAATATGTTTGAGTCCTATTGGCTTCAAACTATTTTTTGCATGAGTCTATTTCACTCAGGACAACTGGAACTCAGGAGGCCTGAGGATGCCTCCAACGTGGAAGGCGAAATTTCGTGGAGGAGATAGATAGTGAGAGCTTGACATGGCTATCCAGAAAGAATAGCTTTAAAAACCCTATCCAATTAACGTATAAGCAGTGTGTGCTTTCGAAGAAAGTCAATTACACACTGCAAGTGTGTCCAGCAGAACTGTCTGATAGATGAGAATCTTCTGCAGTATCTTGCCTGCCCCCAGCTTTGCCCTCTTAACCCAAAACTGCGCGTCAGTTGTGCGCCCTTTCAGTGCGCGCAAAACCTAGTCCCGCTAGCCACCAAAGCCACGTCCACACCTGCCAAAAGAGCCCCATCAGGCTCCCGGGCAGAGTCCCATTGGAAAACCGGCTCGCTTGCCAATTTGTAGCACATAGAAAACCCCACGAGGCTTGCAATTCGGACACCCGTCTGACTTCAAAAAGCACCTAACCAGAACAATCCGCAGTCAAAGAGTACACGGAGGAGCCCTTGCGGGAAGGAACTTTACAGGAAGGCCACATTTCAAACCACCGAAGGAGTGTTCGAGGAAGGCGAGTCGGCATAAAGTAGACCATGAGATAAACACCGGCCACGGAGAGATGGTGTGTACGAATTGCTCGCAAGAGCTGCTGTTTCGGGATAGCCGTGTCGAGCATCCCCAACATTAACCTCTTTACCCGATTCACTTCGCTCATTTTGACGCAGTGTTTCGTTGCTTTTGCGCAAAAATATGCGCATCCGTGACTCTAACCATCACGGGAACGCTTCTCTCAATGATCCTCCGCCACAAACTGCACCGAATGAAACGTACATTTGGCTTAACACATCGTAATTGATGTTTAATGTTCTAACACGTAGCGGGAGAACATCTCTGAAGCGTCTCCTCGTCTCCACACCGGATTTGCAGAGCCCACATACAGATCGAGCCACTTATTAAACATTGATGCGTGGGGTGTGTGTGTGCTTGTGTTGTTTTGTGTGTAAAACAACAGCACCGGGGAGACAAAGGCGGCCGGGTGTGGTGTCAGCCACCCACCCCGTCGTGTGTCATGCCAGCCTCCATAGGTGCTCACTAACAGCACTTGCCTCAAAAGTCTGTTAAGGCTACACGGGGGATCTTTGTCGACGTTGCGTGTGTGTGTACGTGTGGGAATAGGACGTGGTGCTGGTCACCCACCCCCTCGTGTGCCGTGTCGACCTCCATAGGTGCTCGCTAACGGCACTTGCCCCAACAGTCTGTTAAGGCTATACAGGGGGATCTTTGTCTTGAATAGGACTCCGAGGGCTGGCTCTTGACAAATTACATCAACTGATTTTAAGACAAGGTGATGCATCGTGCATGCACATACATGTACACGTTGGATAAATGGAAGTAAATATTGCATCGTGAAGTTCTCCATAATGCATTGGATTTCCCAAAGCCCGTCCCTTGAAGCACGCCTCGGTTTGATGCCTAACGAGCATCTGCATATTTTTAACACATCGTGCACGCGACAAAACAATTTATTATTAATCTCAAATATTATTCAGTGCCATCACACTGTTCCTAACTACTGGGTAGTGATGGTAGGCGGAATGAAGACAATTCTAACGGTTAATACACGGAGCATTTGATGCGCAAATAGGCCAGCAGGAGTGTTGAGTGTGTGTTTTAAATAATGGAACGAACCCTTGCATCTTACTATCGCGTTGCATTATTTGGGCACAGGCATTTCTTAGCTGTGATGCGCAAGTGTGTTTTTTTTTATCGCGTTTCTGAATTGCGTATGCCTGAATTTGCCTAAGTGCTCCGGTTCACAGTTTTATTTGTAGTGGCGTAGCTAATGCACTGCCGTGTTTACATCTGAGTGATTCAAATTATGTGTCAGCCACTGCACCCAGCGCATAGGTCTTCTTCAGGTCCACTCGTCAACAGAAATTTGCAGCATTCAAGGTTGATACTGAGACAGGATGTGTCCGGTGGTTCGTAAATCAGGGCTGTCCTCACGAGTAGAAAAACAGATTCTCTCCACTGTGGCTGAGGTTACAAACTCCAAACTGTGGACAACTAAACTTCGCACTGGCCCTACTATAGGATTGAAGACGCTGTATCTCACGATTCACAAACTCTCAGGCAGAGCAATTTAATGGTTGACACACTTGCATCTGTATCTCTAATTGTTGTTCTATGCAGACCATTCAAAATAAGAAGATTCTATCCTACCTCTTGGAAAAAATACAGTGGGTGCTCGCTGGAAGCTCCGTTGTCCAATGGGGAATATTAGAATTTATTCAGAAGTAAGACAACGATGTCCAGAAGCTGACCATCGTGCTTCGAAGAATCGCAAAGAAAGAAGAAGAAGTAAGGAATTGATTAGAATGTTTTTAATCGTGTCTGATTCTTCATTGAAACTACAACATATTGTTTAATAAATAAGAGATTCAGTGTAAAAGTTAAAGCCTGTAAGAGGTGACCAGGTGGTTCAAGTGTCAGAATCACTAAGCTCTCACTGATGAAATCTGGGTTCAAACCATAGTGAATTGAGTTCTCAACAGGATCAGCAAAGACTGCACAAATAAGCTCTGTCATGTTAAATGTAATTTTACACTCACTTTGCAGAATTTCTAGCACTGAAATGTAAAACCAATGGTTTTTACCGTCTTGTTATGAACATTTCTCTGTAGCAGGGTGGGTGGAAAAATCCTTGCCCTATACTGCCCGGATGAGACGTTACTTGTCGGGATGTCAGATGTAGTTTTGTGCTATCTGCTTCTGTGTACCGATTTCTAACACTGGGTTCTCATGAATTTTGAATCGTGTGACATGACACCGGTATAGTTCTGTTACAATGAAGTTGGCTCACAACGCACACAAAATAGGCAGTGTTAAATTGCAGTGCTGCGATTATAACTCGGTGGCTTGAAGACCACCGTAACCAGGAAAATATCCACCTATTCAACAGTACATGGACATGACACTCTCACTTCTGGGAAATTAATTTAAAAGTTTGTGATGGACGGAATGTGTTGTGGAAAAAGAAATGATGTCTGCTCTTATTCATTTTTTTGTTGGCAGAAATATCCTCAGCGTAGCGAAATCTATAACCCGTATGAGGCTGCCATGCTGACTAGTGGCGTTCAGTGCAAAGGGCATCCAGGTGCTCGAAGATTAAACATGATTCTATGTCTGAAGAGACGCTGCAGAGCCGAGGTGATGAAGTTCAAACATCAACAATAAACTGGTTTTAGGCACTCGATGATTGCCGGCTAAAGCATGTGGCTCTATCGAAAAGAGATTATGTGGCCATATAGAAGAGAGATTTACTATAAATCATATGGCGGAGTGGCGGTGCTGTGGTTAATACGCAGCAAAATGAATCCCGCGACCCGAGTTCGAATTCCAGCTATGGCTAACATCAGTGGCAAATGATATCTGCACCGATCCCCGGCCCCTGCCCGCACCAACCCATCACCAACCCATCACCAACCCATATTGACCATTGTGGTATAACACTGTATTACAAAGACAACGATCCCCCGTATAGACGTTACAGACTTTTGCGGCAATTGCTGTTAGTGAGCACCTATGGCAATGTTTACACATCGCACCAGGTACACATTTGAGGATGGCCCAGGACCGATTCAGATTATCGTCACTAGCGTTGGCTCTAAGCGGGAATCGAACTCGGGGGACCGACTTTGTAGCGCAGCACGCTAACCGCCACACTATGGCTCCCCCCTATATAACCAACAGTGCATGGGGAAACCTCCATCCAGCAGTGGATTTACAAAGAGCTAAAAACGCATTTACAACATAAAAATTATGCAGGGATTCTCAAATGTTTTATTCATTTTGAATTGCTGCAATATAATTGTTGACAATATGATACAATATTCAGTTTCACGGAATGATTATTATCGCAATATAATTACCCCATAACGTTGTAAGTGTCTTTCACATCGCATCATCTTGTTCTTATGGTTTGACATCCATTGAATACCAATTACTTAAAATCCTTTAACTGCTATTCTCTCAACGCAAGCCTGCCATAAGTCTTCAAATCATTGCAACTTTACAATCTATAACTCACGCTGTCAGTTGGGCATTAATTAATCTAATTATTTCTGGAAATGATGACATCATAAAACAATCCTGCAGTCAAACCACTCTAGAAAAAGTTGAACAAAGAATTCATTGAACGCGTAATAGCTGTTATTTTATGCACATACATATTCGACTTTAATTACTAATGCGAACAGTATTGTGACTTCGTAAATATTTTGTTAAGAAACTATGCACCCTTAAGGAACCTTAAACGAAGCAACAATAATCACGATATTTTGAAAATGAGACAGTGCAATTCTCGTCGATCCTATGGTACGTAGCCTGTCTATCCTAGTATCGCCATATTGCGGCAACCCTAATTGAACCCCCCGTCATACACAGATGGTGGCTGGAGGGGTCCCAGTTGGTGTTTCGGCGTTGCGGCCTCGCAAGACACAATCTGACCCGGCACCGCATCGTGTGTGGGACCCGAGACACGAATCCCAACTAAGGATCGCTTCGTCTAATTGGTCCCATTGCACTATCAATATAGGTTCTGGCGATCCTTTATCGTCCGTTGATTTAAATGGCAAGCTCATAGTCATGCCAGACTAAGACTCCCGGAGCATCCGCTCGGGTGTCTGATCCCATTCCGCTCAATGTCAACGCAAACAACACAAGCCAATGTGAATGGGGGGGGGGCGCCTACTTTGTGGAAAATGCCACCGAAGCACGGACAATCTCATGCTCCGTGGACATACAAACCGTCGGATCAATAGCGAAGCATTTCAAAATATCCTTCGGCCCCGGTAGGAAAAGCTCACCCAGGCTCGGACTGTCTGATTGTTTAGACAGCGGAGAGGTTGACATTGTAAGACTCTCGGCGTATCAACAATGAATGGGTGGTGCTCGCCAAGGTTGCCGCAAATTATCTTCTCACGGCGCGCTTTTGCCGTCGCTCTGCGCGATATGACTATTATTGCGATATCGGGTTTCTCCTAACTACGTAGTGTTGTTCCACGAGTGACTTGAGTCGTTTTTGTGCTTTGCCGTTACTTCTGCTTAATGTAAATAATTAAATGTTCGCTAAAACGTCTCCAACTGCAGTTGGTAACAATGATAATTCGGTTTGGAATGCGCGCAAATTCCACGTGTGGTCATGGATGAGTCACGGGTATTGAGTCACGGATATTGAGGCGCGCGGATTCCACAGAGAAGGGGGAGGGAGTCAAGCGGACACTGCTTCCTATATATTATGATGTTATGGGCCAATTAATTAATGGAGTGTTTTTTTAGTTGTGGGATGAAATTGGAGAACCCAGAGAAAACCCAGGCAGAACGGGGGGAGAACACACAAACTCCACGTAGAAAGACGCACGAGGCAGGAATCAAACTTCCTCAGGAAGGACTTTCTCTCTGTGAGGCGCGGATGTTACCACTGTGCCACTCAACATAGGCCTGCAATAAGCCTGATAGCAATGCGATTTTACAATGTATAACGCTTACAATGCAGATAGTGTCAGTTACACCAGGACATAATTAAACACATTTAATCTAATTAAACAACGATGAGGGTCATATAATCACCGTGCTCTAAATTACTGAGAAAAATATTTAGCAAAGCACTAATTGAATTAGCAATAGCTCTTTGTCTATCGATATTATTGTGCTTTTGTTATTTTACACACATTTTCTCTGGAACCAAAATATGAAATACAATAAGACAAGCGACGATATTGATGACATAGCAATATTGGATACCGGGGGAAAGGCAAAAGAATTGGAGGAAACCATCGGAAGAGATGAGATAAAATCAAAGATGCCATAGGTCACCAATGAACAGGCCCAGCCAAGGAAAGGAAGCAATGGCAACAAATGGGAGAAGCCTTTTTACAGAAGTGAGACTTTAGAGCCCAACAAAAGCAGCGATATTTAACACAATTAATTATTTGAATGGGTGGCACGGTCCAAAGACATGCTGCTGCATAGGTTACTTGGCCTGCGGATTAAATTGCCCCTCGGTGCCCTGTGATGTACTGGCTCCCCATCCTGTATATAGCCCTGCCTTGCGTCCTGTGTCTCCCGGTATAGGCTCCGGCTCACCGCGACCCTGTACAGGATAATGCGGTGTCTGACGATGGATGGATGGATGTAATTACTTGAATATAGTGCGTCTTATATCGTACAGCAAACCGCGGTCGCGCCATATCATGGCAACAGTGTTGCTCGGCCACTCACTCGTCTTTGTCTCCGGCTCGACCCCACATGAATGCTCACCGTGGCGCGTTAGATCCGAGCGTGCGTGTGCACGCCTGTGTGCGTGTGCACGCGGGCCCGTTATTATTGGGTTCCTCACAGTGCGTATCACCGCCCGATCGCTTAGATAATAAATCATTCACCAGCCAGCAAAGCGCTGTGCAGGTACGCGCTGTTGGGCTGTGTGGCCCTGCGATAGATTTTCGCGTTGCTCCGCTTGTTTTTCGGTGCGAATGGCAGCGTGGTGCCTGACATTTTGCTCCACACGCGACGAGATTATTCAGGAACTGAATAGCTTCTGCACGAATTGGCTGGAGAAAGATCCCAGGAGCGAAACTTCGGACATCTTGCCCAACAACGCGCGCCGCGAGACTGAAAAGCAACGGAGTGCTATGCAGGAAAGCAGTTTTTGCTTTTCGCGTGTTGGAAATGACACCTACTTTAAAAACACAGACTTCTGATGTAGATTTTCACAGCTCGCGTAATGATAGTTGCTCTTAAGGGCTGTTCTTTCGGGATAGTCTTGTCGAGCGATCTCCCTCTCTCCCTGGTAACGTTTCGCCTCCCACGCTCGATGGTGCTTCCAACGTGGGAGGCAAAACGTCGCGAGGAAGAGATGAAGGATCAATCGACACGGCTATCCCGAAAGAACAGCTCTGAAGAGCAACCATCAGAAATAAACATTCAATAATTATTTTCATTTTATATTTTTGCCAATGCTGTAGCATTAACCCCGTGGCTCAGGTGGCCCAGCGTTAGGATTCAATTCAATGGTCTCTTTGAGGGGGGGAGAGTATTGATTGGAGGAGCAAGGTTAAGAGTAGACTAGGGATGGGCGTGTGTATGGATGTGGCAAGTACACACGCACACACACACACGCACGTGCGTATGTGCACGCAACAACCTGGTATCGATTCCCCCGATATTGTTTATCTGCTCCAAAGAGATAGGACCAGCATTCAAGGCAAGGTGTGTGTGATTGTGTGTGTTGGAGCGTGCACTGTGCAGGAGCTGGCTTACTTGCTATTAGGGTAAAGACTCTTCTTATTGTGCAGTATCTCCTTGTGAGAGGCGGCATGGTGGCGCGGTGAATAGCGTTGCCGCCTCACCCGAAAAAGAGCCCGGGTTCGGATCCCGGCTCGGGTGCCTTTCTGTGTGGCGTTTGCATGTTCTCCCCGTGTCCGCGTGGGTTTCGCCGGGCACTCCGGTTTCCTCCCACTGTCCAAAGGCATGCTGCTGCATAGGTTAATAGGCCTGCAGATTGAATTGCCTTCAGTGCCCTGTGATGGACTGGCGTCCCGTCCTGGGTGTTGCCCTGCCTTGCGCCCTGTGTCTGCCGGGATGGTCTCCGGCTCACCGCGACCCTGTACAGGATTAAGCGGTTTCTGAATATGGATGGATATATTTTTTTATCTATTGAAAAATTAGTCCAGGTGTCTTCAAATGCTTCTTTAAATACTACGTTTTGTGCGGAGAATCGGTTTTGTTGAAATGTCACGTACGATGACGTTAGCTACGATGATGGCACCCGCACTCATTTAAAAGTCAAAGCTGCACAGTGATGTATTTTTAATACGTCTTGTTGAAAATTGTACCTAGGGATAGAAAACAACAGATTTTTCATGCAACCTACATCATACTCGCTGTTGTCTACAATGTTTGAAAAAAAAATGTAATTTGTATCACGTCAGAGACAACATGTACCACAGTTTGAATTACTTTCCATCCACAGATCTCTACTCCGTTCATCTGCTCCCACCGTTTTTCATGTGCATTTTAATGTTTCCTTTCCTTCAAATTTTTTTTAATGTTTGCCTTCATCTGTTTTTTGGTATTGTACGAAAACCGGACACAAAAAAATTACAATTCTGAATATGAACTCCCTTTACAATCACTCTCGAAAATCTCACAGCCAATTGAAAGAAAGAGAGATGGATCGAGTAATGGCTGGTGCTGCTTCAGCTCTTACTGTGGCACGAATTCACCGTTTACTTCGGGGAGATATTTGGAGAGAGACATTTGGAGAGGGGACAGGGCAGCGAGAGGAAATGCAAGTTTTTGCCAAGTGGCAATCAATGGCAGTGGAGCATAGTGTCTCCATCATACGCCTCTCAGGGTCACCGTTAAAGTGGCTCCTGTGGGTAGCATTATCCTGCGCATACGTGTGGCCACTATGAAAAGGCCAGTATCGGTTTGGTCACCAAGGGCTTTGTTCTCAACCTGAGGTTCAGTTGTTAAGAGGACATTGTCAGATCGCACGCTCCCCCAGGATTCGCACTCGTTTGGAATCAGCCGACGTTTAAGTGTGGCCGCTGAGATGTGTAAAAAAAACCTAATTTTTTTTTTTTTTAAGCGGAGAGACAAATGGAAAGGATGCATTGTGTTGGCGGATTTATTTTGTTATTTAAATTCTCCACAATGACGCTCAATGATTATGGTTTGTGTATGATATAATTTTCGGTCGAAATACCACTTATTTCTAAGAGAGAGTTTTTTTGCCTTTTCATTGTTGGTTTGTCTGCCGGGATAGGCTCTGGCTCACCGCAACCCTGTATAGGATTAAGCGGTTTTTTACAATGAATGAATGAATGTGAGTTTGAGCAAGCCTGACTGCTGATGAGACACTGAATATTACAGCTGTTTGGTCCAATCCCAGAAGCCCGCTTGCTCAATGGTATAGCTAAAACTATTTTACATTTTTTCATGAGAAGAGACAACAATGTGGTGGAGGTGCTATTTCGTTGTTTATTTTACAACATTTTGGTAGCTCTCCTGACATTGGTATGGTTTCCAGTCCAGGGCAACTTTTTCAAAACTGGACGATTCTAAAATTAGTTTCGTGGTGGTTTGGACATGCACATTATTTGTGATAATGATTTACATAAAGTTGAATCTAAATTATTCATAAAGACATTTTTCACAGTTATTCACACCCTGTTTATGCACGTTTAGCATTGCTTTATAATAATTGCATGGATTTTCTACGGGGACTCCTGTTACCTCCCACAGTCTAAAGACATGCCGCGTTAGTTATTTGTCCTGACTAAATTGCGCCCGGTGCCCGGAGATGTTGTAACTTTCTTACCCCTCCTGCTGGACAACTGTTAAAACGAGCAACATAGCTCAACGTTCCTTCCAGCTTAAAAAAGAAATCTGTTATGTCACAATTTGTTACGTGATAATTGTATAAGGTGAACATTCGCATTTTATCCACACTGTGTAGTGTGGATATGGTTGTTTTATCACGAGAGACTAAAAAGCCACATTGACCTAATGTCAAGGTTATTTTCCAACCCCATATTTATATACTGATCATATAATGAGTGTATTGATGATAGTGTTGCCATTATATTTTTACAAATAGAATTCTACAGTAAGTGTGATCACACACCAACACACATGCAGTATGCCACACTCCACAACATATCCCTGTGTACTTGAACGGGATTGAAATGTCCTACAAACTTAAATATTTACAGATTTCAGTCACTCGCTTTTGCATAATTTACCATTAAATTAAAGTGCACTATTTGTAAATGGTTCTGGCAATTCACTGAACTTGGTGACTTACACGGATGGCAATATTTGTCTATAAAGGTTCTAAATAAGCAGAATTGTTGGGCCCTTTCAATCACTTAACAGCTACCTGCTCAGATCAAAAACCTCCATTCTCCGTAAAGCTCACACGTAATTAATTGCGTCTTGCGCAAGGCATTAATTAGTGCGCTTCGGTCAGCCGCTTGCAATTAGTGTGTGCACAATCTTGTCCGTTTTTAATTAAGAAGCACTTCTGCAGGAGGGGGAAAATGGGTGGAGTGGGCATTTAAGAATTTCTGCCATTGTGCTTGCAAGTGTTTACGCACAGTATCCTGGTGTGAGATGGCTTTGCACAGACACATCTGACTGTCACCTGTGTTCGTCAACAATAGTTTTATGTCCCGAATCACACAAATAAATACAAGATGGGAAGTAAAAAAGCATGCATTCACGCAGATTTGTGAAATGATTTTCATTTGTTTCCTTTTGGAAGTAAACATTTAGCAAGTATAAATGCTGATGGGTAGCTGTAACGACCGAACGCATTTGCTATTTTTCACAAAGTCCTGGGTTGTGTTGAACAATCACGTGATCAAATTGGCCAGTGTTCAGGTTCATAGTGCACATATTTGTGAGTACCCATGGTTGCAGGGTAGTGCAGTCATGTAACTTGTGGCTCACAACAAGAAGGGCCTCCCAATTTGATCCCTTTTCCATCAGGAGTCTGTATGTGTTCCCCTGTTCTACATAGATAGATAAATGTTTATTATTACAGCAGAAAAATACCCAGTGACCTTGCAAGCTCTTTATGGGATTCATGCGAAACAACAAACACGCAAATTATATGGTTTCCTCCACTTTTTCTTTCTACCTCCAATACGTTAAAAACAATAACAATGTAATTGCCATTGGGCAGACATCCAAATGCTAAAAATAACCCACTGAATTTAAATCACACATACTTACTAGTATTAATAACAAGATAACAATAATAACATTGGCTCAATCTTATGGCAGGTATGGTGCTCCCAGGTTGCAAATGGATGCACGGATTGGACAGATGTCACTAATACATAAACTACCTCTCTACCTTTGTTGGAACATGTTCAAAAATCAAAATGTGCAATTTGCCATGATGTCGGTGCTTACATTCTCTTAGACAGGGCGTCTATGTAGTGGTAACATCTGCGACTCACAGAGAGAAAGTCCTGCCTGAGGCGGTTCGATTCCAGCCTCGGGCACCTTCCTGTGTGGAGTTGGTGTGTTCTCCCCCTTTTCTGCATGGGTTCCTCTGGGGGCTTCAGTTTCCTCCTACAACTACGTTTCCTCATTAATACATTGGCTGATAACATCATAACATATAGGACACAGTGTCTGGCGGGTTGGCGCCTGCTGACTGCGTCACTCGACTCCCCCCCCCCTCCCCAATGCAGGTTATCTCGCACCTCTGAGTTGTTGTCTTTTTGAATGAATATGTGTGCGTTATAAATTGTACTTATTATAATAGACAGGTGTTGAACTGTCACCTGGACCAGCCACTTTTGCATGCCACACGAATACACGTTAAGGAGAAGAAGAGGCAGCTGAGAGGCGTTTAAAGACAATTGTTCCGTCAGCCAAAAAGCAGTTGAGGCAGAATTTTAATTTGCAAGCACAAGTGCATGACCATGACAGGTGCGACTATCACTGCATAATAATTCCGGAGTGCGCTTTGTTGTTTGGTCAGCATTTTTCTGAAAAATTAAAGTATGCAGCATGACTGCGAAATTAAACCCCAAGACACTTATAAGTTTGGAGATTCTTTAAAATTATAGCTGTGCCTAAAAAATGCATTTGAAACAAGTACAAATTATTGTTGGAAGACATTTTGGAATCACAGATAAGTGTGTCTGATCACTGATTAGAAATTGTAAAAGTTTTCTTAAAAAATGGTTTAAATATACATTATATCATGATTATATATTTTTCCATGACAATTGGAAAAGTAAAACCATAAATAAGTAATAGTACCATGCAATTGTCAGCACTTTCTCAACCCTTAAAAATCAGGCTGCATCATTAAAATATGATGTGAATTTGTTTTGTTCTTTTTGTCCTTCGGGGTGGGTTTCTTAAGAGGTAAAAACTGTATTTTATAATAG